>CM043012.1:36375-103331 GCA_023678885.1 Pogostemon cablin | reverse complement strand
CTAATCACGATACTATACCTAAAGGACATAAATCCTAAGTTCCCTCGATTCGTTAATTCAACTTGGTTGCCCGTGCCTACACGACAAGAGTACACTTGCTCTTTTACATTGAAAAAAGCGATCAAGTTCAGGATGGGTGAGGATTATTAGCATTTGTAATTATATATATATATATATATATATATATATATATATATATATATATATATATATATATATATATATTAGATTAAGGGAGGTTTATTAAACCTAAATTCAAAATATTAAACCTAAATCAAAACAACACTATCAATGTTTTATTTTATTAGTATAGTTTCAGATGCCGTAGGAAAATGAATTCAATTGGTTTACCAACTAATTAACAACGAAATCCGTTGATAAAGTAGTGGTTGATAAATTTTAACAACGAAAATTCAATTCCATAAATAATTTATTATTAATAATTCATTCGTAACTAATATAATGATTACGTTGATAATTCGTATTTGAAAAGCAATCGATTTTATTTCATTGATAAAAACAAAATAAATTTGTTAGCATTAAAAATGTAATTTATTAATAATTACCAATAAATTAAAACAAACTCTTCTAAAAATAAAAAAAGTTATCGATAATAAGTAAAAAAAACA
Organism: Pogostemon cablin; assembly: GCA_023678885.1. Classification (NCBI taxonomy): domain Eukaryota; kingdom Viridiplantae; phylum Streptophyta; class Magnoliopsida; order Lamiales; family Lamiaceae; genus Pogostemon; species Pogostemon cablin. The sequence goes on along the minus strand of CM043012.1, from coordinate 102,702 downwards.
CATCGAAAATATTGTGACATGCTCATTGTAACTTTTGTTAGATAAGATAAGTTCATTTTGCTACACGCAAAATGAAACGGAATATAGGTAAGGTGTCAGGTTAAAAAAAAAAAAAAAAAAAAAAAGGTGATTTTTTTTTTAATTTAACAAAAGGCAAAATTGGTAGTATTTTCTTATTAATTTAAACTTTGATCAAACTAAGAGAAAAGTCAAACTTTGGGTGTCCATTGGTTAAATAAAATTACGATAGTTTTGAAATAAGTATAGGATACGGCAAATGAGATCACCTGTTTCACAATGGTATTTCATCTACTGTTTCATAAATTAAATGATTGACACATGGCACATCAATACCCAAAATTTAATACTTGCCCCAAGGGTTTAATGGTCATTTGTAGGGTATAGTATTTTTATATTGTGAAACACCAATGAAACACCGAAAATATAATGGGGAATTCAACTTACTGATACGGGGCTCACAATAAATTCTGAAATGAGAAGATTGAGAAATGTTAATTATCATGTGTTTAATAATTACACTGTATATTGGTGGTAGGAAGATAAGATTGAAAGATGACAATGTTATGAACATACAAGCAAAAAGAAGAAGAATCCATGCTGACTTCATCGGATATACATGAATAATTATGATAAAGTTGCGTGGCTATATATAGTTATGGTAGTGGTTGCAGGATGAAATCATCTCCCTGTGGGATTAATAATCTGTGAGAAAATATCATCGGGATTATCGCTGTCTTTGGGGTTGGTACCAATACCATCATCTTCATCATCAAGGTCGAGAATGCTCCTGTGCATTGCCATGAGACTGTTTTGATCGATCTTTCCTTCAAAGTGTTCGAAGTCCACACTGGCTGTTTTGACCGAAGCAGTAGCATGCGATGGATCGGGATTTTCATGGAGTTGCAGAGCGAATTCTAAGTTCCAGAGGACATCTCCCATGGAAGGGCGATCTAGGCCATGATCAGCCAAGCATTTTTCTGCAGTTTCCATGAATTTCTTCAAGCTTTCTGGGCTGACTTTCCCTTTGAGTTGAGGGTCGATGAGTTCTTGGAGAGTGTTGTTTCTGGCACAGCGCAGGGCCCAATCGGCTAAGCTGACTTGCTCCTTGGGAAGGCTGGGGTTGAGAGCGGGGCGGGCGCAGAGTACCTCGAAGAGTACACCCCGAATGAGTACACATCTGACTTCTCCGTCAACTGCTGCCGCCTGAAGTATTCAGGATCCAAGTACCCGAAGCTTCCTTTCACCACCGTGCTCACGTGCCCTTTGTTCATGTCTGGCCCCGTTTTGGAGAGCCCGAAGTCCGACACTTTGGCCACCCATTTGTCGTCCAGGAGGATGTTGGTAGTCTTCACATCTCTGTGGATGATGGTGTATTTGGCGCCTGTGTGGAGATAGTGCAGCCCACGCGCCGCCCCTATGCAGATATCCAGCCTCTGTTTCCATGTTAGCACGATCTTGTTACCCTTGTAAAGATGCTCCCGAAGTGTTCCCTGCCCCATGTAGTCATACACCAGGATCATCTCCCCATTGTCCTCGCAGAATCCGATCAGCGACACCAGATGTCTGTGTCTCAGCCTCGACAGCATCTCGATTTCAGTTTGGAATTCGTGTATGCCCTGCTCCGACGACGGGTTCGATCTCTTCACCGCCACCTTTAAATTCCCGTCCACCACACCCTTGTACACTTTTCCGAACCCGCCTACTCCGATGACGTTCGACTCGTCGAAGTTCTTGGTTGCGTTCCTGATCTCCGCCAAGCTGAAGTACCTGCAGTTGCAGGCAGCATCCGTTGAGATGGCGGTGCCCTGGCTCTTACCCGACATGGATGATTTCATGGTGGTGGAATTATTCCATGAAATGGGAAGCCAAGTGGTTGTTCCGTCTGTTTTCGGTCTCGTTTTGTTCTCCGGTAGGCGATGAGGAATATGGCGAAGGCCACCCCAAAGGCAGCGGCGCCTCCCGCTGCTCCGGTGATGATCTCCTTGGTGTGTGATTTGGTTTCAGATTCGAAGGCGGCAGGGGCGAGGTGAGCCTGCTGGTACTTCCTCATCATGTCGGAGATGGTGGGGTTGGGGCCGGCCAGAGTGTCGTCGCTGAGCTTGAAGATTTCGAGGCCGTTGAGAAGAACGTCAATGTACTCGGGTTTTGTGGCGTCGTTGGGGTGGAGCTCCAGCCATAGCTTAGCGTCGTCGTAGGAGGTGTTGCTCATGCGGACCACGTAGTCTCTTATGATGGGAGTTGCCATGGCATTGGTCTTGGAGTACAGGTCGACTTGAGTTGCAGCGGTCTTGTTGTTGATGTACACATCGAACACCCTCTGGTTGGTCTTGGTCATCTCGGCGTCACACCAGTGGAACCTCAGCAGGTACATGAAATTGGGATCAACCTGGAAGAACCAGGTGAGATTGGCATTCCTGTTTAAGTCGGCGTTTGCCCCCATGGATCTGTAACTTGTGTACACGTCCAGTGGTGCCATGAAGGGAGGCAGAGCCTTGGCGTTCAAGGTCTTATTGGTGGGAACAGCAACCCCTTGGCCCGCGCCATAAATGTAGAGGCTGTCGTCGTACCAGCTCCGCATTAGCCCGGCGGAATCGTTGATGGGGGCGATGTACTGCCCGCCCACATTCAATCTGAACATGGTCTCCATGGCGCTGCTAGCGATGGGCACGGTGGTGGCCGCGCCGCTGGAGCTCTCGGTGCCGGCTAGTACGGGCTCGGCGTCGAAGAGGGGTGGAGCGGACATGAGCTCAATGCCATTGATGAAGGCGAAGGATTTGTCGTTGGGTTTGAAGGTGAGCTTGAGGGTGGGAGATGGGGATGGGGCGAGGTAGTATTCTTTGATGAAGTAGGCCTGAGAGAGGGCTTCGGCAGAGGTGGAGGCGCTGAAATTAGTGAACAGGGTGACGTCTCCGGCGATGACGGAGAAGTAAGAGGCGGAGATGTTGAAATCGGGTAGGAAGAGGGGTAGAAATGGAGGCGAAGCAAGGTGCGGGAAGAGGCGTTTTGGAGGGAGAAGAGGTAGGAGGTTTCGGATGGGAAGATGCGGGCGGTCATGTAGGGGACGGGGGAGGGCAGCGAAGGGTCTTGGATTTGAGCCTTGGAAGGCAGGGATTTGGGATTGGGAGATGGAGAAACGAGGTACTTCTCATCAGGGTCCCAGGATCTGCCATCTGCATCTTTTGCAGAGGTTGAAAAACCGCACCCTAGAACCAATGCAGCAGCAGCCTGGGTTGGATTGGGATTGATATTGAGAAGAAGAAGAAGAAAGAGAGCTGCGTAATTTATTATCATGGCATACAGGAAATGAGGACTCAAAACTCAAGAATTAACAATTCCTGTACGCCCAGGCTTCCCTTCTTTTGTTTTTCTTTCTTTTTTCTTCTTGAAATTCTATTTTTTTTGCTTTCGGCTCTCCAAAATATGAGGTCCACCATTTCTTCCAAGCAGCCACCACCAATGCTAGGTGGGATAATTATTTCTCCTTTTTCTTTTTCTATCTTTTTTTTCTTTTTAATTATTATTTCTCACTAACTTTTTTTTTTCATTTGTCCATACGTTTACTGGTTACATTTACAACGGAGTGGATGGCCGCGAGTGAAAAACTCAAATATATAATTTCTCCATTTCTTTAAAACCTAATTAAAGATAAAAAAAAATTATATAATAGGAACTCCACCAAAATAGCAACTTATGAACTGCAAGACTGCCAGTGTCAACTGCTAACCAATCATTTTCCCACATCAATTCCTGAAAAGTTAGAAAATCAACGCCCTTATGCGCTTGTATTTGAAAACTTATGGAACAGCAATGCATAACTAATCTCTCTTTATACATGTTATGGGTGTTTATAACCCATATAAGGGCGTGATTTATACGCGCAGTACAACCCGGAAGATAAGCAAGATTAAGGATAAGAGTGAGATTTGAACATGCGCTCAAGAATGCCGGTGCTGACTGGGCACAAGAAGAATGCAGAAAACATAAGCCAACACCACATATAAGATCTCGGCTGACTGGGCATAAGGAGGCAGAACGCAGGAGACAGAAGTCGATACCGAGGATAAGGTCGGATCTCGACCTCGTCATCGGCCCCTTACCATCGGTCTGCTATACATCGGTTTACTATCCTCAGCCCATCAAAGTGCTGCCAGCTCGTAAAGCACGCTCACCCGACAAGAACGCAGCATACATAAAGTGGAAGGGGACATGTCAGACTCATCATTGTCCTTGGAGAAACACGTGGCAACACTACATCAAAGGGGGACCATTCACCTAAAATATCTTCACTATAAGACAAGGGACCTGCAGCATACAAACACACACTACTTGGTGGGCAGAAACACTTGGTTGGCACTTCTCTTCAACATCATCTTCTTCATTCTACTTTATCTCTCTAAGAAACTCACTTATATTTCCCTCTCTACTGTGTAATGTTCCTTCATGGAACTTGGAATACCAACACCAATAATAAAGGAAAGGGGCACCAATTTTATGGGGCGACGGAGAAAATTACTTGTTTGATGTGTCCGTTTTAGTGTCCGGTTATTCGTTAATCTTAATCTAACCCGCTAAAAATGACCATCAACATCTGGCGCCGTCTGTGGGAAATGCGAAGCTACCCTTTGTCGATATGGATCTTCGATGAATGAAGTTCAGTCCACGCTCTAATCCATTGAGCTAACTTTTCCCTTTATATGGATCTTCGCTCCTTCATTCTCGTTGGATTGGATTTAAACTTTTTATTCTTTGCTAAATCGATCGTCAGACGCTTTACCATATGAGCTATCCCTTTTCCTTTCTTATTTTCTCATCTTCACTTCTTCGCCAATTTATCTCTTCATGAAAGGTCAGCCATCATCCGCGGGGGCTGAAGAAGGAAAGTCAAATCAAATGATCACACTACAAGGAAAGATTCAAAATCGACATTCCATCTCGAGAACTCGGGGATGAAGATAAGGCTGAGACTACATCTCGGGGGCTCGGGGCTGAAGATAATCCAATAAGTATTCGATGGGAAGGAGATTTAAAAATCGAGACTACATCTCAAGCACTCAAGAACTGAAAAAGGAAAATAAAATCAAATAACTCAGTTGATTAAAGTATGGAAGAATGTGTCAATCCTGATCGAACATCGAGGTTGAAATCAACGGTCAGACAAAGTGAATCAGAAAGAATAAAAGGTTTCTAACTGCTACGCATGTGCGACATTCACACTGATGGATAAGCAGATGGAAAGGGCTCATTTTGCATCAAAGTTCTAAAGTTCTTAAGGTACTTTTTTTCTACGTACGAATTTTTCCGGCTGGGTTTTCCCGTATGAAGGTTTTTAACGAGGCCGATGGAATTTTAGAGCTGGGGATCGAGATTGCTCCTTGTAGTTTCACACAAGAAGCAACCTCGGGGGCTAATGTTATGGGTGTTTGTACCTCATATAAGGGCGTGACTTATACGCGCGGTACAACCCAGAAGATAAGCGAGATTAAGGATACGAGTGAGATTTGAACACACGCTCAAGAATGCCGGTGTTGACTGGACACAAGAAGAAGGCAGAAAACATAAGCCGGCACCACGGATAAGATCTCGGCTGACTGTGCATAAGGAGGCAGAACGCAGGAGACAGAAGCCGATACCGAGGATAACCCTTACCATTGGTCTGCTATACATCGGTTTACTATCCTCAGCCCATCAGAGTGCTGCCAGCCCGTAAAGCACGCTTACTCGACCAGAACGATACATATATAAAGTAGAAGGGGATATATCAGAGTCATCATTGTCCTTGGAGAGACACGTGGCAACAATACATCAAAGGGGGACCATTCACCTAAAATATCTTCACTATAAGACAAGGGACCTGCAGCATACAAACACACACTACTTGGTGGGCAGAAACACTTGGTTGGCACTTCACTTCAACATCATCTTCTTCATTCTACTTTATCTCTCTAAGAAACCCACTTATATTTCTCTCTCTACTGTGTAATGTTCCTTCATGGAACTTGGAATACCAACATCAATAATAAAGAAAGGGGGCACCAATTTTATGGGGCGACGGAGAAAATTACTTGTTTGATGTGTCCGTTTTAATGTCTGGTCATTTGTTAGTCTTAATCTAACCGCTAAAAATAACCATCAACACCTGGCGCCATCTGTGGGAACTCAATCTGTCCAGTTCTTGTGGTTTTCTCCGTCGTTGCCGCCATCACCAATCGGAGTTAATTTATTTTCACCATTCTTGTTCTTTCTGCTACTGAAAAAATCCAGAAACCCAAAACTCTCTCTTATTTTTCTTTCTAGAACACAAAAGGAGATCTGGTTGCAAAACTATTTTGTTTGAAACATCCTACCATCTACTCTCAAAAATATTTTCCTTTGCAGAGGAGATCTAGAAGCTATGAGCCATCTTCTATGTGGATTTCTACAAGGCCTTCTACTTCAGCATGGAGAAGAAGGAGAAGAAGACTCGGTGTTGCAGTTGGCTAGCGCGTGTTTCCTATTTCCCAAAGAAGAAAAGGAGATCTTGATCGAGAACAAGACCGACAGCAGCGTATGTCGCTGTGTGGAAAGAAGAAGGAAATCAACATGCATCGGAAGAAGGCCGAGGGTGTTTAGCACATCCCTTGGATGAGAGGCCGAGATTCTCTACATGAAGAAAATGAAGGACTCATCTTAAGAGATGACTTTGAGCTTAGGGATGAAGAAGAAGGAGAAAACTTGGTGGTGTAGTTGGTTAGCGCGTGTAACCCCTATTACCCGAAGGAGAAAGGGGATCCCGTGAAGAAGACAGAAAATAGAAGCGAATTTGGAAGAAACTATCGGTGCACCGTGTACCATTAGGAAAGAAGACGACTGAGTTAGCTCGATTTGTTACAGCGTATGCCACACCCAAAGAAAGCAATCATCCAAAAATTCTTCACAGCGAGAAAGTAAACTTCTGTTTTTAGTTTTCATACTCTGTTCTTTTCTTGTTTGGGAAAAAATCTGAGAAAAATAGTGGAAGTCGATCCCATAGAAGAAGCGATGGACCATTACCCGTGAATATGCCTTAGCTCTCATGGTTCATCCGACAAGGTTGAGCTTCGGCGATGATCATGGGGTGGTCGCACTGTGACGAAAGAAGAAGAAAATTAGGTATAGCTCAGTTGATTAGAGCGTGGGTCGCTCATGATTGGAAGAGTGCCGAGGATGTTTAGCACATCCCTCCTGAGAAGAGGCTGAACCTCCCTACATGAAGAAGAGGAATGACTCATCTTGAGAAGGAGAGTCATTGCACGTGCAAAATTTTTTGGAACCCTAGTTCCAAAAAATTCGCTCTCTCTTTTCTTCTTGCGCAAGACATCTTGCGGCCGGCGGCGCCTCTTGCCCTCGGCCTTGGTTCACGGCGGCGATCACTTCCCAGCGACGACCGATCACCCCCACGTTGCTGGCGTCTCTTTCCGGCGACATACGGTGAACTGGTCGTTCTTCTCGATGGAGTATCCGTCCCCGCCTTCATCTTTCTTCTCGCGCAAGTCTTCTTGCGGCCAGCGGCGCCTCCTGCCCGCGGCTTTGGTTCACTGCGGCGATATCGTTCAGGGACAGCCGAACACCCTCGCGGTACCGGCGACTCTCTCAGGCGACTCCTGCCAGCGGCAACACGCGGTCTCCTCCTTCGGCGGTGGAACTCTCGCCCTTTCTTGGGCGACAAGTTTTTCCCCGCGGCGGTGGGTTCTTGCGTGGTTGTCCTTGCAGCCGACGTCAACCTGCTCGCGATCAAGTCACACACGGCAGCAACACTTGTCCGCGGCCTGTTGAACATCGACTGCCCTCATCGCCCCTCCCCCTTCGTTGTCGGCTTCATCGCCGGCAACATCCGTTTGATCTCCCCGCTCCCCACGGCGGGAAAAGAGTCTTCTCACTTGTTCATGTAAGCCCTCCCGTATCTCTCTCTTATGGGGAAGAAATCGCGGAGCAAGACGCCTTCTAAGGCGTTGCCGGATTTACGTGTAGGTGATGAGACGTTCAAATCGGTTAAGGATAGGGCGAAAGAGATCGAAAGGAAGAAAACTTTGAAGGAAGCTGTTCTTGTGGAAAACCCGCAGTTGGATGATGGCGCTGCTTTAGCGCGTTCCATCGCTGCGGATCGAACGGAGATGGAGGCTGAATCCGACGTCGGGTCTTTGGCCATCGTTGTGGTTGACTCGCCGAGCGCCCATGCAATCGGCAGCCCCACGCAAGGCCTCGTCGACTCGGCTGTGGTCGACACTACCCCGGATGCGCCTATCGATCGTAATCCCAACGTCAAGCGCAAACCCTCGGCGGAGAGGCGTCGGAGCACAACCCCGGGCACTAGGCGTCGGCTAGACGTCGCTACCCCCCCTGCCTCACCCTCTCGGCAGGCGGGTGGCACGTCTCGGCAACATAGCGGCAGCCCTCGGCAGGATCTGGAGATGGTGAGTATGTCCCGGCAGGCTGCCGAGACAACTGGAAGTGCCGAGCTTACTCGGCAGGCGGGTGGATCACCTTCTCGGCAGGGGCTTCAGCGCAGCCCGACGCGCGCGTCCAACTCTCCCTCTCGGCAGTCTGCGCCGAGGCCGAGCGCCAGTGCTGGGCGAGGCCCAGGCGGCGCAGGACAGCACTCGGGCGCGCCGACAGCAGGCGCCAATACTGGGCGGGGCCCAAGCGGCGCGGGGCAACGACAGGGCGGGCCGACTGCGCCTCGGCAACAGGGCGGCCAGCGCGATCAGCGCGCGCAAAAGGATGGCGGTTCCGCTCCCAAGGAACCCGTCGACTATTCCAAATTCGTCAACAAAAATAATATTGATCCGAATAGGAAACTCGAGTACATCGCACCATGCGATGGAGTGGCCTATTTGGATCCGAAGGATGACTCAGACGAATGGAAACACACACTTGTGGGCTACTTCTCGGGGAGGTTTCCAGGTATGCAGGCTCTCCATGCCATCTGCCGGGCGTGGGGCGTCAAGTATACCATAGTCATGCACCAATCGGGTTGGATCATATTTCGGCTTTGCTCGGAGGAGGATGTGCGCAAGGTGTTGGATGTCGCTACCCATTCTATTTGGGAGCGATATCTTATGCTTGAAAGGTTGCCGCGGGCCTTTCAGTTTGACGATCGGGAAATCTCCCATGTTCCGGTCTGGATTCGTCTTCCTTCGTTCCCCCTGGAACTGTGGTCGAAGAATCATATCAGTAAGGTTGCTTCTTTGATCGGAAGACCAATTATGGTGGATGATACCTCTGCTAAGGCGGATAAGGTATCGTTTGTTCGTGTGAGAGTTGATATTGATGTCTCGCAGGAACTCCCGAAGGAGGTCACATTCAACTATCGAGGTGCCAATTTCACGCAGTCTGTCTTGTACGAACGCCTCCCGGCGTATTGTACTAAGTGCAAGAAATTTGGCCATCTTGTTAGTGACTGCGACGGGTCTGTTAGGGGTAATAAGGAGAAGAAGAATTCGGAATAGCCTCCGGAACCCACGCGTGCTGATGAAACAGTTGATAATGATGGTTTCCAGCACGTGGGCACTCGGAACACACGGCCGAGGAAGAAACGTAATCGCAACGGAAAGAGAAGAGCCTCCGCCGGTCCTCCTCTAACCGATGAACAGGCACACAAGGTCGCTACTGGCCGATACCAAATTCTGGACGAACTTGACCAGGATGATTGGAGGATCAATAGACGGGAAGGTAAACAGCCCGTGAGATTGAACACTAGGAAGACATGGGCTTCTGATACGGAAGAGGAAGACGATGCCGAGGCCGTAGGCCGCTCGGGTCGTTCTCCACCCCCCTCATCCACTCATAGGGCGGGAGGGGTGAGGAGAGGCACCGGCATATCCATTCAGGAGCCGCCGGACAGAGGAATCCGACAAGACCGAGGCGGGGGCTCTTCCCCCACTGTTCGTCAATGAAGTGCCTAGCATGGAACGTACGAGGGCTTGCAGCCCCTCGTGCGCAGCGAGCAGCCCGCAGGTTAGTTCGCAAGAATAAAATATGCTTAGCTGGCTTCCTCGAAACTAAATTATCTGTTAGTAATGTTTTAGACGTTGTTGGTAGAATTGTTCCGAGTTGGAATTGTGTGCATAATATGGATATTGTTGAGGGTGGTCGAATTGTGATTGTGTGGGATCCCACCCTGATTGCTTTTAGTAATGTTGTGCTCCACGAGCAATGTATTTCTGGTTTGGTGCGCTGTCTGATTTCACAACAGGAGTTCCTCATCAGTGTTGTCTACGCCCGTAATGGCGTTGTTGATAGGCGCAGGCTATGGACTCATCTCTCCTCGCTTGTCCCAGCAGTTAACTCTCCCTGGATGATCCTTGGAGACTTTAACTGTGTGAGGAAACCGGAAGAGAGATCTGAAATTGTTCCGTCTCAGCGGAATTGGTATAGGGTGGATTTCGAGGAGTTCTGTGTTGATAGGGGTTTGGATGATGCAAAGTCCAAGGGGTGTTTCTTCACCTGGACGAATGGCAGAGTATGGAGTCGCATAGACCGAGTTTTGGTGAACTCGAACTGGGACGCCGCCTCAGGTGTAGTGGAGTCGGAGTTTCTGCCCATGGGGGCCACTTCGGATCACTGCCCCGTTCTAGTTTCCATCTTCCATCCTGAGCACTCGAAGGGGAGACCATTCAGGTACGCGAACATGTGGAAAACCAGCGAGGGCTTCCTGGATTCCGTTCGTGAGGTTTGGGACTCGCAGGTATGGGGTACGGCTCAGTTCAGTGTTTGTCGAAGGCTAAAGCTGCTCAAACCGAAGTTGAGACAGCTTGGCAAGAGGGATTTCGGTCATATAGCTGAAAAAGCAGAGCGAGCTAGAGCGGAGCTTGACGGTCTGCAGATGGAGAGCCACGCTGATCCCGGTAATATTGAGAAGTGGGACAGGGTTCGGGAGGCAGCCAAGAGGGTCGACTTCTTGTGTCACGCCGAGCATCTATTCTTCTCTCAGATGGCCAGAGCCGATTACTTGATCAGTCAGGATAAACCCACGAAATTCTTCTACAAGAAGATCAAGTCGAATAGTGTGAGGAACTTCATTCCATCCATGCGCACTGAATCCGGGCATACTACCTCCCGTGAGGAAGTCGTTGGAGAATTCCTTTCATTCTACAGAGACTTGTTGGGCACTGCGGGGGAGTGCGAGAGCATAGATGACAGTGTGTTTGAGTGGGGAGCAGTGCTTAGTGATGAGCAGGCTCAGCAGCTTGAGGCGCCTGTCATGGATGACGAAGTGAAGAGGATTGTGTGGAGCATGAATGGAGACAAAGCACCTGGGCCGGATGGGTACACGGCGGCTTTCTTCAGGGATGCGTGGGACGTGGTTGGTTCGGACGTGGTGAAGGCTGTCCAGGAGTTCTTCCACTCCGGGCAGCTTTTGCGTCAGATGAACGCCACGTTTATTACACTAATCCCGAAAGGAAAGCACGATCCCACTGTTAGGGACTTCCGCCCGATTTCGTGCTGCAATGTGATCTACAAAATTATTTCTCGTATCATTGTGGCACGAATGACGGATTTGATGGAGGACTTGGTGGCGGAAAATCACTTTGGCTTTGTGAAGAACCGAAAGATGAGAGATTGCGTGATGCTCGCCCAGGAGATTGTTAAGAACTATGGGTGGGCTAGGCATCGTCAGTATAGGAGAATGGCCATCAAAGTTGATATCAAGAAGGCTTATGATTCGGTGGACTGGGAGTTTCTGCGTGGAGTGCTTACGGGGTTGAAGTTCCCTCAGCGTATGATAGGTTGGATCATGGAATGTGTCACCACCACCTCATTCTCCATCCTTGTCAACGGCTCACCTGAGGGTTATTTCGATGGTAAGAGAGGCCTACGTCAGGGTGATCCGCTGTCGTCCTTATTATTTGTGCTGTGCATGGATTACTTCTCCCGTCTCTTCAGGAGAATGACTGTGACGGACAAATATAAGTACCACTCTAGGCACTGTGCGAAGTTGGGAGTCACTCATCTGGCGTTTGCAGATGACTTGATCATATTTGCCTATGGTAACCGATCTTCGGCAGAGGTCGTAGCCAAGGCACTTGATCGATTTGCCCGAATGTCAGGTTTGGAGGTTAGCGCAGACAAGTCTCATCTGTTTATGGCTGGGGTTCCGGAGGATGAGGAGCAGATTATTCGTGAGATTCTGCCTTTTCAGGAAGGCACCTTTCCTGTCCGATATTTGGGAGTACCGCTACAGGGAAGCAAGCTCCGAGAATCTGCCTTCGAGCCGCTCATCACGCAGGTGACCAATATGATCAGGGGTTGGTCCACGCATTTGCTTTCGTATGCCGGCCGGTTGGAACTCATTAGATCGGTAGTGTACGGGCTGATGAATTTCTGGACGTCTATGGTGAAGATCCCCAAGGGTATTGTGGATAGGATTGAGAGGATGATTCGGTCCTTCCTTTGGGGCACTCCGAGGGGCGCAGTTCGTTGGGAGGAGGTCACTCTCCCTAAGGAACAGGGTGGCCTGGGACTCAAGGGAATTGACCTTCTGAACGATGCGGCCCTCTGTGGTGTGTTGTGGGATGTGCATCAGGAGAAGAAGTCGCTGTGGGTTAAGTGGATTAACGCCATTTATCTTCAGTCTTCCTCGTGTTGGGATGTTGAGGTGAACTACAGTGCCTCAATCGTGTGGAAGGACATACTCCGTGCGAGGGATAGGGTGAGAGCACGGATTGGTGGTGACATCGTTACTACCTTGGCCTCGTGCTCGGAGATGGGGAAACTTCGAGTGGGCAGGTTGTATTGGCTCGTTTCGCACTCTATGCCGGTACTGCCTGTCTACAAGAAGTTATGGAGTCCGTGGGCACCGCAGAAGCATTCCTTCAGGATGTGGATCGCGGTGAGGAACAGGCTGCTTACCATGGACAGATGGAGACAGCATGAAGGCCCGATCGAGTGCGTGTTGTGCGTGGGGGCCCCCGAATCGAGAGACCATCTCTTCTTTGGGTGTCCGTTCACGAGACATGTATGGAATCGGGTCAGGGATGAAGTGGAGTGGAAGCGACAGGTTACCACGCTGAAAGCCGGACTTAAGTGGCTCTGCAAGGACCGGCGTGTGCATGTTCGTGAGAGGAGGAGGTGGACGCTTGCTCTCTATGGAAGCGTCTTCTTCATTTGGAAGGCTCGGAATGATGCGCTCTTCCAGGGTGCCCGACCTTCTTTGGATAGCTTGACTAATTCTATTCTTCTGCATGTAATTAGATTCGAGCATTTGCTTTCTAGATAGGCGTATTTTCCTTTTGGTTGCTCCGCTTGTGGAGTCTTTATTATATGTACTTGTGACACTGGCTTCGGCCTCTCGTTTTTGAATAATTAACATATCGTTCAGAGGAATGACTCATCTTAAGAGATGACTCAAACCACGAGAGGATGACAGACCATTATCCACAAAACACCTCAGCTTCCCTGGTTCAACCGACAAGGTTGAGCTTCGACGGTATTTGTGGAGTGGCCGAGATCCTCCTGATGAAAGAAGAGGGACCATTATCCACAAATATGCCTCAGCTCCCCAGGTTCAGTCGACAAGGTTGAGCTTCGGCTGTATTAGTGGAGTGGCCGCACAGGTATTTGAGATAAAAAGAAAGAAAGGAGAAAAACATGTATCATTGTGGAAAGAAGAAAAATGTTGGGTATAGCTCAGTTGGTTAGAGGTGGGTTGCTTGTAATCGAAAGAATGAGGCCGAGGGTGTTTAACACATCCCTCCAGGTAAGAGGCCGAGATTCTCTACATAAAGAAGAGGATGTACTCATCTTAAGAGATGACTTGGAGTTTACGGATGAAGAATGAAGAGAAAACTTGGTGTTACGTTTGGCTAGCTCGTGTATCCCCTGTTTCTCAAAGAAGAAAATGAGATCCGAGATCTGGAACAAGACCAACGTGTGTCGCTGGTCACAAAAATAAGAAAGAAATCGCAAAAAAGGGAGATCCTAAGACAGAGAAGAGCATGTGTCGCTTAAACCAAAGCAGAAAGAAGAAGAAGACGTGTCGCAGTGCGGAAAGAAGAAGAATGCAGGTATAGCTCGATTGGTCAGAGCATGGGTTGCTCATTATGGAGAGGTCGAAGTCCTTCACGTGAAGAAGAGGAAGGACTCATCTTTAGAGATGACTCGGAGGTAACATCTCCAACATTAAATTTGCAAAATAAAAATTTTTTGGAAGAATGAAATAAGAATAATATGGCATGTTCTACGTATTTTCTTACAGTGTTATGCTCAACCGGTCAAAGCGTGATTTATGTATGCTTTATGATAAATTTGGAGAAGAAAGAATATTTTACGTGTTCTTCATGTTTAATTAATGCTAAGCGCGAAATAGAGAAAGCTTTGGGTTTGGGGTTCAGCTTCAGTTAAGACATGTTGTATAGCTCTGTCGATTAGAGCGTGTACATGTTGGGGTAAGACCCATATTAAAAGGAAGAAATAATAAGAAAATAAGAAAAGATACCGAGGCCAAGAGAAGGTGCCGAGGGTTTACTTCGGATGCCGAGGTTCAACTTTCGGAGATGAACCCACATGGAAAAGTAAGAAAAGGAAAAAGAGGTGGTAAAAGAAATAGTTATAAAAGCCGAGGCCTGAAGATGAAGGAATATATGAGCTGGAATAGCTCAGTTAGTTAGAGCATGTGTTGCTCGATCCACTGTAAAACTTGTCGAGGCCAATGCAGAAGAGAAAGAAAAGGTGGTCAGTGCCGAGGTGGATGATGTTTGGGAAAAGGCTGACGTCACCTGTGATGTATAACTAGTAGGTTAGAGTGTGTTTTTCTCATCACGGTAAAAAAAAAGAACAAAGATTGACGGGTGAGAGGCGGTCTTGCTGAGGCCGAGGCCAACCCATGCTGAGGATATTTGGAGAGAAGCTGATCCGAGGTGTAGCTCAGTTGGTTAGAGCGTATCTTTCTCATTAATATGTCGGGGTGAGAATAATAAAAGAAAAGAAGAGGATGAAAAAAAATGTCGAGGCCGATAACCGAGGACGATGAGGAAGGAAGCCGAGGCTGATGACAAAGTGTAAGTTTGGGTTCAACTAAGATTGAATTTATAGCTCAGTTGGTTAGAGCATTTTTTTCTCATCACGGTAAAGAAGAAGGAAAAGAAAAGCAAATAAAAAAAAGAAGAAATTGACGCAAGTCATAGCCGAGGTAATCTTACTGAGGCCGAGGCCAACCCATGAGGGAGACCGAGCAGAAAGTGTAAGTTTGGGTTCAACTAAGATTGGATTTATAGCTCAGTTGGTTAGAGCGTGTTATTCTCAACATGTCGGGATGTGGCCCATAAGAGAGAATGAGAAAGCAGAAAAGAATAACGTGGCCAATCCCACGTGGATACCAATAAGAAAAGGAGATACAGCCGAGAAGTACTTACACAGAAAAAATATCTGCATTTAATTCCGATAAGAAGGGAAATCAGTCAGAAGAAGGAGAAAAGAAGGAAGATGAGAAATCAAGAAGAGAAATGAGAGCATGGAGTGTGGTTACATGGAGATTGAACGACGAAGATGAGGCTCCACCCAGCCGAGGTGTAGAAGCATGTTCCATCCATATGAGGTGTAGAATCTGAGCTCCACTCATATAGATATAGAAACGGAGACTCCACCCGATTGGGGTGTAGAAGCCGATTACCGAAAATGATAATGAAGGAGGCCGAGGTCGATAAAAAAGCGTCGGTTCGGGTTCAACTGAGATCTCATTTGTAGCTCAATTGGTTAGAGTGTGTTTTTCTCATCAACCGTAAACATGTCGGTGGAAGATTTGTAAGAGATAAAAATAAAAAGAAAAAAAAGAAAAGAAGAAGAAGCCGAGGCCCAAGGCCGAGGATGAAGAGGAAGGAGGCCGAGCAGAAAGCGCGAGTTTGTGTTCAGCAAGATCTCATCTGTAGTTCAGTTGGTTAGAGTGTGTTCTTCTCACCAATTTTAAACATGTCGGAGTTATTTGAAACGCCGAGACCGAGGTTATTTGGGAAGAGGCTGATCCATGTGATGTATAGCTCAGTAGGTTAGAGCGTGTTCTTCTCATCAACGGTCGGAATGAAAACTGTCGAAATGAAATCTATAAGAGAAAGGAAAAGAAAATCCCACGTGGCGAAAGATCTAGTGGAGACATACATATAAAAAAAGAGTTGATATGTCGTGAACAGATATGCCGAGGCTGAGCAGAACCTATGCGAAACAATAAATACCGTCAGAAGAAAAGAGGGAAGATGAAAAATTAAGAAAAGAAAAGAGATAACTCAATTGGTTAAAGCGTGGAGTGTGGTTACATGCAGATTGGACGAGGAAGATGAGGCTCCACCCAGCTGAGGTGTAGAAGCACGTTCCATCCATATGAGGTATAGAAGCTGAGCTCCACCCATATGAGATATAGAAATGGAGACTCCACCCGGTTGGGGTGTAGAAACATCCAGATGAGGTGTCATAACCAATGTTCCACCTGAGGTGTAAAAGCTAAGGCTCCACCTATGGTGTAGGGCTGATGCTCCACCATAGTCAGTTAGAACGGATGATGGCTGACCTTTCATGAAGAGATAAATTGACGAAGAAGTAAAGATGAGAAAATAAGAAAGGAAAAGGGATAGCTCATATGGTAAAGCGTCTGACGACCGATTCAGCAACGAATAAAAAGTTTAAATCCAATCCAACGAGAATGAAGGAGTGAAGATCTATATAAAAGGGAAAAGTTAGCTCAGTGGATTAGAGCGTGACTGAATTTCATCCATCGAAGATCCATATTGGCAAATGGTAGCTTCGTTGACGTTGCTATTAGCCATAAAAATATACTGGCGCAAAAGGGTAGCTTCGTTGATTAGAGCGTTGCTATTAATTATATTTGAAATAATAGGAGAGAAAAAGTCGAGAAGAATTAACATAGCTCGGTTGGGATAGCTCGGTCGGGAGAGCGTACCGGTTAAACGCATGTTGAGAATTTGAGTAAGCTGACTGATATCGTATCTTTCAGCGAAGAAAAATAAAAGGAAAGAAAATGGGACAGAAGGAAAGCAAGTTGAATTACCCGGTTCCACGCAACGTTTATCATTCAGTTGGTTAGCGCTGTTAATCCAACAAGGATAATTGAGACTATATCAAAGCAGAAAGAAAAATGATTCGACAGTGGATTTCGATCTAATGTTGAATCTGTCAAGAAGAAAGAAAGAAAGGAAGAGGCCGGTACATAGCTCAGTCAGTTAGAGCGTGTAATGGAGGAGATTTCACATGATAAATAAAGATTCCACCTGAAGATGTCGAGGCCGAGGTCTCCATCCAGCGCAGCAGGTGATCAAGAAAGAAAGAAATAAAGAAGAAATAACGATAAGGAAAAGATTAGTCAGTATATAAGTAAGTTGGTTAGAGCGTGTATTGGATAAGATTTCATGTGATAAGGACAAGGTTGGTTGGTATATATCTCAGTTGGTTAGAGCATGTAATGAATGATATTTCACGTCCGAAATCAACTGGAGACGCCGAGGCCGAAATGTCGAGGCCGAGGTCCTATCAGCGTTGATGGAGAAACAGGATAGTAAAAATAAAATTAAAAAATAGGCCGAGGCCGAAGTCTGTTGAAGAAGGAAAAAGAAAGAAAAAGTAAAGATAAGAAAATGGTGGTTGGAATATAGCTCGGTTGGTTAGAGCGTTGATTAATAACTGCCAAAATTTGAGAAAAAAGGCCACGTCACGGATGTTTTCCCCCTCTTACAACAAAGAGGAGGACATACGCAAGAAGGCAAGGAAGAAAGGATGTAAGAAGAACCAACCTCGAACCGTCTGAGGTGAGACACGACTTCAAGAAAGAAATAAAAAAGGTAGCTCATTTGGTTAGAGCGTGGATTGAACCTCATCCATTCGACCTCGGATGCTCTGCCAATCTCATCCATTAGAGGTCGAATATTCTGCCTATCGGATGCTTTGCGAATCCCATTGGATGCTCTGCCAATCTTATCCATCATAAGTCAGACACGTAATCTTCAAGAGGGAATTAGCTAGCTCAGTTGGTTAGAGCATGAATTAAAAAGGAAATCCAACCAACCTCATCCATCAGAGGTCGGATGTCCTACTTCCTACCTTGGAGGTTAGAGGAGGCCACGTAATCTTCTTCAAAAAAGAAAACACATAACTCAATCAGTTAAAACGTGGTAGATTGAAAGGAAAATCCCAATCGGTTAAAGCGTGCTGGATTGAAAGGAAAATCCAATATGATGGATCCATCTCGGATGTTCAATCCTTCTACCTCAGAGGTTAGAGGAGATCACGCCATCTTCAAGAAAGAAATTAGCTAGCTCAGTGGGTTAGATCGTGGATAGAAGGGAAATCCAACCAACATGAAAAATTTTATGGTGAAAGGAAAGGAATATCTTACCGAAATTTATGGGAATTATATTGTATCGGTATTTATGAAAATTTTGGAAATTTATGGAAATTTACGATATTGGTATTCATGGGAAAGTACGATATTGATGTCGGATTTTAAAGAAATTTTGGCATGGGCATGGTATCGGTATCGAATTTTATGGAAATTTTGGTATGAGAATTTGTGAAAAATTATAGAATCGGTATTCATGGAAAACTATGGTGTTGTAATTTGTGGAGATTACGATATTACGGTATCGATATCGGATTTCATGAAAATTTTGGTATGGGAATTTGTGAAAATTATGGTATCGGTATTTGGAAATTGGTGGAATTATGGTATCAGTATCAGTTCAGTATCGATATTTGTGAAAATTATGATATCGGTATTTGGAAATTCATGAAAATTATCGATATCGATATTTGCAAAAATTATTGTATTGAAATTTACTTCGGTATCGGTATTTCTAATACTTCAGTATCGGTATTTGGAAAGTGGTGGAATTACGGTATCGGTATTTCTGAAATTATGGTATCGGTATTTGGGAATTGGTAGAATTATGGTATCGGTATTTATAAAATTAGTGGAATCACGGTATTATAATTTATTTTGATATCGGTAAGGAAAAGACGTTACATCATCGTATCATCATCATAAGCATCATCATATCATCATAAGCATCATTATCATATGCATCATCATTAACATCATCATTGGCATAAGACTTAGTAAAAATACAAGGTATGGCTTGCAAGTAGAGCTCGGGGGCTGACAATGTGAATAATCTCTCTATAATTAGAGATAGTCGATTGGGTAGAGTGTTTTACTCAAATACTCAAATGGAGATGTAGCTCGGGGTCACGCAATATGAATAATAAACATAGCTCGGGGGCTCACAATGCGAGTAATCTCTCTATGAGGGGAGAGAGTTCGGTTGGTTAGAGCGTTTCGCTCAAATACTCAAAGGGAGCTGTTAAAAACAAATGAGATTATATCAGCAACCTCTCCAGAAAGAGAAATAACTCGGTCGGTTAGAGCGTTTGACTCAAATACTCAAGGAAAACGGTTATCCCTTCAAAGGCTGGAATGACTCGAGGGCTCATAATATGAATAATCTCAAATGGAGCGGTTGTTCCTTCAAACGTTGGGACTAAATGGAGTGGATAAAATCAAATGGGATCAGATCGGCAGGATATTTCCAAGTCAAAACCCGTGTGTACCCTTCGGGGGCTGAAGTTCGAATCTCAAAAAAAACTGGAGGAAATAGCTCAGTTGTTTTTTAAATTTAACACTATATCTTTTTATACCCAAATTGACGAAAATACCCTTTACTCAAATTTTCGAGTAATATATTCGTGTTAATTATTTTCATGTTAAAAAAACTCAATTTGAGAAATTCGTGTAAAATGCATACACTTTCGTGTCAATAGCAACATATTCGTGTAAAAAATAATTGCAAAAAATTGTGTAAAAAATGAAACTCTCAATTTCTGTTAATCGTGTAAAATTCATATACATTCTTGTTAATGCAAACAATTCGTGTTAAATTCCTAACACAATCGTGTTAAAAATAACTCATTTTGTGTTAACACTTTTTATACGTATACATTATTTGACACTAATTTTTCACACGAATGTATTATTTGACACAAATTCAATTCAGAATTTTTATATTTTATATAAATTATTTCGAGTGAAGATTAAATCCGTCATTTCAATGTTGCTCTTATAATTGGGTCGAGAAAGAATATTGTTAAATCTTAACAGGTATTTCTTGGAATTACTTCTAAACTTCTAGTTTGGAATTACTTCTAAAAGTCTAGTGTAATGATTCCAATCGCTATCCACAACTCCATTTAAAAATAGAAACTATTTTCCTCGAGAATTGAATCACGTGACTGCTTTCAAGGCTAAGATTTGAGTGTTTTGAGTGTCCAGATGCCACAAAAAATTTCACATTTTTCAGGGTTGTATTATTTAGTACTCCATGAATGTTATATTTTTAAGTATAAATCTTACTTTTTTGTGAAAAAAATAATTTTTTAATTTATATTTTAATTGATTTTTTTAATAAAAAAATTATTCCCTCCGTCCCATAGTAAAAGATTTTTTTTTTTGCTTTTTGTACGTAAATTAAGGAGTTTTATCATTTAATGTGTAGTGAATGATTGTATCAGTAGGAGTGTGAGCCCATATTTTAATTGTATTAGTGAGTGTGGGTCCATGTGTATTAAAAAAAGGGAACTCTTTGGGTGGTGATTGTAATTTTTGCTTACGTGTTTATAGAGCAAGAATACTCTACTGTTGTGTACAACGAGTGACCAAGAAATAAAATATCGAACCCAAAGGATTATAATTAAACAAGATACACACTAAATAATTATCACCACTAATAATTAAGACATAAAAACATTTTCAATTTGGAAATTAATTAACTAATTATGTAAAAATTAAATAATAAATAAAATAAATAAATAAATGTCACACTCAATCACAATTGTTTCAAGAGACAATGCAGAATTTTATAGGAATTATCACTTAAGTATGTTAAACCACTCATGTACAAGTGAGATTTTACAGTTTTAAAAAACATAAATTCCTAGGACCAAATTAATAAGATAACCCCCTATTCCCTTTCTAGGTACTAAGAAAATTAAATACTCACAACCCCTTATTCAC
Source organism: Pogostemon cablin (assembly GCA_023678885.1). Classification (NCBI taxonomy): domain Eukaryota; kingdom Viridiplantae; phylum Streptophyta; class Magnoliopsida; order Lamiales; family Lamiaceae; genus Pogostemon; species Pogostemon cablin. Next base: position 81,659 of record CM043012.1, on the reverse strand, counting down.
TTGCAAAATTCCATATAGGCTAGTGCATATGATCTATCCTTTCTAGGTACTAAAGGAATTGGATTAGGGATTCCTTACCATATTTCTCTTTAAAAATGGTCATGTAAAGATAATAATGTATCCTATATTGATGGTCAAACAATCAAAGGCTATACATTGGTCAATCTCCTTCAATTGTCACGAAATAACAAATATAATCATGAAACACATTCAAACTCAATCATACATCAATCAATGATAATATCATAAGAATTAAGAAACATGATAATATAAGTTTAAAATAAAACGTCAATAAGAAATAAATATTATGCAAAAATTATTATCATATATGTCTAAAATCTTAAATCAACATGATAAACATGATAATTTTCCCTTTTTTTCCTTTTTCAGTTAATGGAAAATAATAAATATTATGGTCATTTTTTACACACATGATATCCACACACACCCTCTAATATAATTAAAATATAGGGTCTACACTCCTACTAATAAAATTACCCACTACTCCCTCCGTTCCGGAACAAGGTATACGTTTGCTTTTTGCACGTAGATTAAGGAGTATAATATTTAAATGTGTAATGAAGTGAGAGAAATAATATTTTAATGTGTAGTGAGTAGTGGTATTAGTGTAGTAGGTGAGCCACATGTGAATATAATAATTGTTTTGTGTGACTCCCATATACCAAAAAGGGAAATGTATACTTTGTTTTGCGACGGACCAAAATGGAAAAATGTATACCTAGTTGTGGTGGGACGGAGGAAGTACATATTAAATAATAATACTCCTTAATCCAAGAGCCAAAAAGCAAAAACTACCCTTAGTATGAGACCTTAGTGTGGGACGGAGGGAGTATCTTCATTGAATGACACGTGGTGGGGTGGAGAAATTTAATCCCTTGTCCTTAGAATGTGGTGGGGTGGAGAAATCCAATCCCTTGTCCTTAGGATTTACTGGTTAACTTAAGTATAGTTTCCCTCCTCTCTCTTATGTGTCACTCATCAACGGAATGTCACATCAGAGTGTCACATACAAAATATGATTTTCCTGGGAGACTTGCTTCCTTGATCGGCTCAGCCAGCGATTCACGTGCCTAGATGCTGGAATTGATTAAGCAAAGTTGAAGAGTATATAGATATGGAACCCACATGAACAATTCTGTATTTCGCAAGAACTCTAGGGATATTTCACTGTGATACAAAGATTCAGAAATCATTTTCATTACTTTGAACATGGATTATGTAAAAATTAAGATAGCAACAAAATAAGTTGATTATTTCACCAAAAAACCTCCCAAAGTCTTCATCTGTTACATCTAACAAAATACTATGGATGAAATATCGTAAATCTATTAATTAATTATCCTTCATCACCAAGCTTTTTTTTTTTTTTTTTTTACTTTTTGACCCCAGCTGCTAGACATTGATCAATTTAAAGTTGAACCACTTTCAATAATATTACTCCCAGATCCGAAGTAGTTTCAGGAGGGGAAAAAAAAAGGGTTATCAATCGTTTGTTCTTCTCCTAACTGTCGAGTGACAGAGAAATTATCAGTTTTGGGAAATCTGATAGACCTATGATTAAGCTATTCTGTTTAATTATTGAGTACATGCTTTTAATTCATTGATTATATAATTATGCACACATGATTATCATCGGGCTTCTTTTAGTACAGACTCGTCCTCAGTATGATCTTGATGTCTCCCTTTTCCGTTTCCGCTGACGGCCTTTTGCCTTTCTTTATTGGGTTAAAAATAAAAATGTTCCCTTGGATTCCAAATTAAAGAGCTTGATATATATGTCTGTCACATGATTAAAAAAATAAACGTATACATCTCGGTCATGATATTTTAGCTATATATATAAATAAGTTTGATTGACAACGTTATATTTTGATCTTTCCATGATTTTGCTTCTCATGATACTGAATCCTGCTACTATAGGAAGAAAAAAAAGTGAAATGGTGATGATTAGATATATATGTAGCAACTTCTTGTGCATGCTCTTGTTCATGGGATTCAGCAAATACTAATGTATGGATACCTTGGGGCAGGCAGAATTAATCGGTTGATGAGATGGCAACAAATAGTAGTGTGGCCTTTTACAAGCTCTTTGCTTTTGCTGATTGTGTTGATAAAATATTGATGATAGTGGGCTCAATGGGTGCCGTCGGAAATGGGCTGAGCATGCCGCTTATGACAATCCTTTTGGGGAAACTCATTGATTCCTTTGGTCTGAATCAAACCAAAGGCGTTGTTACAGTTGTTTCCAAGGTACTCATGACTCACTCCTATTCTGTATATCCATGCCCATTAATCAGAAATATAATTATGAGCTAGACTTATAAGATATTAGTATCGAGCTAGCTAATTGTGATTTGTTATTGTGCGTCTTTAATTAGGTAGCGCTTGAGTTTGTGTATTTGGCTTTGGGATGTGGTGCAGCAGCATCTCTCCGTGAGTTTTATATATTATTCTGAAATGAATTAATTTGAAGGAACAACTCATGAGTAATAGGATATATATATGTATAATTGCAGAAGTGGGTTGCTGGATGATCACTGGAGAAAGACAGGGTGCACGTATTAGAAGTCTTTATTTGAGAACAATCCTGCGACAAGATGTTGCTTATTTCGACGAGGAAAGTCGTACAGGAGAAGTAGTTGGAAGAATGTCGGGTGACACGGTACTGATTCAAGATGCCATGGGTGAGAAGGTGGGAAAATATATACAGCTGATATCCACATTCTTGGGAGGCTTTTTGATTGCTTTCATTAAAGGATGGCTTCTTACTCTCCTCATGTTATCATGCATACCTCTGCTTATCATTTCTGGAGGAATAGTCTCACTTGTCCTATCCAAGATGGCATCTCGTGGACAAAATGCATACGCGGACGCTGCATCTGTGGTGCAACAGACTGTTGGCTCCATCCGGACGGTCTGTAATTCATATCCAAATCACCTACTTTATACTCCAATTGAATATATATATCCAATTAGTTCCTTTCTCGTGTTGATTAGGTAGCATCCTTCACTGGGGAGAAACAAGCTGTGGCTGACTATGACAGGTCCCTAGTCAAGGCCTACGAGTCAGGTGTCCTCGAAGGATGGGCCACTGGACTGGGCCTCGGCTCCTTCAATTTTATCATACTGTGCACTCATGCCTTGGCTATTTGGTTTGGCGGCAAGCTGATCTTGGACAGCGGTTATACTGGTGGCGACGTCCTCAATGTGATCGTTGCAGTCCTAACTGGTTCCATGTGAGCTACCTACTATTTATTACTACATTACATAGTAGAGTAGCTGTTATATATATATATTGCAATAATAACACCAAACTTTGGTGATCTTAGGTCTCTTGGACAGGCATCTCCTTGCATGACCGCGTTTGCTGCTGGTCGAGCTGCAGCCTCCAAGATGTTTGAAACCATAAGCAGAATACCTGAAATCGATGCATACGATAGGGGAGGGAGGATACTGGAGGAGCTTCGAGGGGACATACAATTGCGGGATGTCCATTTCAGTTATCCAGCTAGACCGAACCAGCCAATCTTCCGGGGCCTCTCTCTCTCCCTCTCAGGCGGCGCCACCACAGCATTGGTCGGACAGAGCGGGAGCGGGAAATCAACCGTCATAAGTTTGATCGAGAGATTTTATGATCCTCAAGCCGGTGAAGTTGTTATTGATGGGGTCAATCTTAAGCTAATCCAACTCCACTGGATTAGATCGAAAATCGGGCTTGTCAGCCAAGAACCCCTGCTTTTTACAGCCACTATAAAGGACAATATTGCATATGGCAAGGATGGTGCTGTTGGGATAAACACACGAATAATCAAACAATAAACTATTCGTCTACGCAGCGGAATGATCAATTATCCCTCTCTTGTGTGAATCTAGCAGGAAACAATCCTAATAATAATATGCACGATAAAGCAAGCAATCAACAATGCACGACACAATCAATTTAACGTGGAAAACCTCCTCAATGTGAGAAGGTAAAAAACCACGGGACCGAAGCCCACCAAAAACTTCACTATGAGACAAAGTTCAAGAGTTACAATCTGCCACCACAGACGAACTACCACAAACGTATCAAGACAATTAATACTTGATAACAAACAACGAGATTAGAAAGACCTCACCAAACTACGCAAACTGACGTTCTGAGTTCGCAACTGTAGAACCCTCAGAATCCGATCTCCACCGTCCAGAATCAACCTCTATGAGTCCTGAACGTGCTGTCCAAGTTACAGCTCGATCCAACGGTTAGTTTGTGAGAAACGACCCTTTCTCCTCGACTGCGCAGAACAGAATCGCCCAGAAATCTGCTTCTGTCTTCGGCGTATTCCCGTCAACCCAAAGCTCCAAACACGATCTCCACCGTTCAGAATGTACCTCCACGAGTTCCGAACGTGCTGACAAAATTTCAGCTCGATCCGACGGTTGAAACTCCGGTTATTGCTTCTGCACTGTTCTGATGTTCTCTCCTCTTTTTGCCCTCGTTTTTGTTTTGCTCTCGGAGTTGGAGTGTTACCTTCACCCGAACACACACAGCCTATTTCTACTGCCAAGTGATGATGGGCCAGAATGTGATGATGGTGGGCTAGAATGTGATGTTGGGCCAGAATTGATTTGGGCTCTCCACATATTTGGAAACCCAACCCAACAAATCTCCCCCTTTCCGATTATGTGGAGAGACTAGCCATTCCGGCTATCACACGACATACCTCTAACTTCTCTCTAGGCAATGCCTTCGTCATCATGTCAGCACCATTATCATCTGTATGAATCTTTTCAAGTTCAAGCAACTTATCATTGATGACATCCCTCATCCAATGATATCTCACGTGAATATGCTTCGATCTTGAATGAAATGCGGCATTCTTGCTGAGATGGATAGCACTCTGACTATCACAAAATACTACATACCTCTGTTGCTTCAATCCAATCTCCTCCATAAACCTTTTGAACCATAACACCTCTTTACATGCTTCCGTTGCAGCAATGTACTCTGATTCTGTTGTGGAGAGTGCAACACACTTTTGCAATCTTGATTGCCATGACACAGCGCCACCTGCGAATGTCACTAGGTAAGCAGAAATTGACTTTCTGGTGTCCACATCTGTTCCCATATCTGAGTCTGTGTAGCCAACTAACTCGGGCTTCCCACCTCCAAAGGTGAGTCTCAAACTAGACGTACCTCGTAGATACCTCATTATCCACTTCACAGCATTCCAATGCTCCTTTCCCGGATTAGACAAATAACGGCTAACAACACCAACTGCATGAGCTATGTCAGGCCTCGTACACACCATTGCATACATCAAGCTTCCCACAGCTGAAGCATATGGGACTCTTCTCATTGCTTCCTTCTCTTCATCGGTTGAAGGACTATGATGAGCACCAAGCTTAAAATGAGTGGCAGCAGGAGAACTAACCACTTTAGCTTTGCTCATATTGAATTTCTCAAGCACTTTCTCAATATACTTCTCCTGTGACAAGTGCAGCTTCTTGTTTGCTCTATCTCGGGTGATGTTGATACCAAGGATTTTCTTTGCTGGCCCCAAATCCTTCATGTCAAAGGATTTGCTCAACTGTTTCTTCAACCTGTCAATTCTTGAAACATTCCTGCCAACAATCAATATATCATCAACATATAGCAATAATATAATAAAATCATCATCCGAGAACTTCTGAACAAACACACAATGATCAGAAATAGTCTTTTGGTAGCCTTGCTCCCCCATAACTGACTCAAATTTCTGATACCACAATCTAGGTGCTTGTTTCAAACCGTATAGACTCTTCTTCAATTTGCATACATGGTCTTCTTTTCCCTTCACCTTGAAACCTTCAGGTTGCACCATGTATATCTCTTTATCTAGCTTACCATGAAGAAAAGCGGTTTTGACATCCATCTGCTCAATCTCCAAGTCAAGACTAGCAGCCAAACCAAGCACAAAACGGATAGAAGACATTTTGACAACAGGAGAGAAAATTTCTTCAAAATCAACTCCCTCTTTCTGACTGAAACCTTTAACAACCAATCTAGCTTTGAATCGAGGCTTTGAGGTATGTTCATCTTGTTTTAGCCTGTACACCCACTTGTTCTTCAAAGCATGCTTCCCCTTTGGTAGTTTCACCAGATCAAATGTGTCATTTTCATGCAAGGATTTCATCTCATCTTGCATTCCTTCCAACCATTCATTCCTGTGTTCTCCATGAACTGCTTCTCCATAGCATTCAGGCTCTCCCCCATCGGTCAAGAGCACATACTGATCAGGAGGATACATCCTAGAAGGTACACGAGCTCTACTGCTTCTTCTAGGTGGTTCTTGAACCTCCTGTTCTGGAACATCAGGTGGTTGCGGCTGATCGATATCCTCTTCATCATGCAAAGGATGATCGACATGCTCATCATTACCAAAATCAGGCTGATCTTGATTCTCCTCTTCAACTTCTACTTGATCTTGACCATGAGGAACAATTTCCAAGTCAATCAAGTCATCACCAGGTGTAGAAACTGAGCTATCCGTCTTCTCAATATCTCTTATAGTTTGATCCTCAACAAACACAACATCCCGACTTCTGATAAGCTTCTTCTCTACGGGATCATAAAGTCTGTAACCAAACTCATCTTGGCCATAACCAAGAAACACACACTGTCGAGTCTTCATATCCAACTTAGACCTCTCATCTTTGGGAATATGCACAAATGTCTTACATCCAAAGACCCGCAAATGATTATAGGAAACATCTTTTCCTGACCAGACTCTATCTGGAACATCAAAGTCTAAAGGAACACATGGAGTAAGATTTAAAACATGTACCACAGTACTCAGAGCCTCACCCCAAAATGATGAAGACAATCCTGCTTCTGATAGCAGACATCTTACTCTCTCGACCAATGTTCTGTTCATCCTTTCTGAAAGACCATTCAACTGAGGTGTCTTTGGAGGAGTCTTTTGATGTCGGATACCATGCTCTCTGCAATACTCATCAAAAGGACCAATGTATTCCCCTCCATTATCTGATCTGATGCATTTCAACTTCTTCCCAGTCTGTCTCTCAACTAAGGCATGAAACTGCTTGAATGCATCGAGCACCTGATCTTTCGTCTTCAACGTGTAGATCCAGGTCTTTCTTGAGTGATCATCTATAAAAGTAACAAAATATAAAGCACCACCAAGAGTTCTAGTTTTCATAGGACCACAAACATCAGAATAAATTAAATCGAGTATACCTGATGCTCTAGTAGGAGTTGAGGTCTTGAAAGCAACTCGAGTCTGCTTTCCCGCCAAACAGTGAGAGCACTTCTTTAAAGATGCATTCTTCAAGTCTGGAATGAGATTTCTCTTCTCTAAAATCTTCAATCCATTTTCACTGATATGACTGAGTCTGCTATGCCACAACTCAACTATCCCCTCATTCTTAACTGCATTAATAGAGCCATCAAGTAACTTTGCTTGCATCAAATACAACGAAGAATGTTTTTGACCTCTAGCAACAACTAAAGAACCTCTTGTAAGCTTCCACTGACCATCGAAGAACACACTGCAGAAACCTTCATCATCAAGTCTCCCAACAGATATCAAGTTCAACCGAAGATCAGGCACGTGCTTCACATTTCTCAAAACTAGTGTAGCACCATTACTAGTCCGCAAACATACATCTCCAACGCCAATGGCTTTAGCTAAGCCATCATCACCCATCCTAACATTACCATAGTCACCTGACATGTAGGATGTGAACATCTCTCTACGAGATGTTGCATGTATGGATGCCCCACTATCAATCACCCAACTGCTTTCACCATATGCAAGATTGACCACTTCATAATCACGAAAGATAAGAAAATCACCTGTTGCAGCAGACACTCGATCATTATCTTTCGTTTCTTCATTCTTCCTTTCTTTCCCATTTTCTTTCTTGTCATCTTGCTTGGGTTTTCTGCAATACTTTGCTATGTGTCCTGGAGTTTTACAATTCCAACACTCAACCTTGCTGTATCTGTTGGATTTACTCCTCCTGCCTTTTTGCTTGCCTGTTGGACCTCTACTATTACTTCTCCCCCTCTTCTCTGTAACCAAAACCTCTGATTGCTGTGAAGGGCCCTGCGATTTTCTCCTCGTTTCCTCATTCAAAACGCTGCCCTTAACCAAATCCATTGTAATGGTACCATTGGGGGCTGAATTAGACAAAGATGTCCTGAATGTCTCCCATGAATCCGGCAATGTACCAAGAAGCCATAAGCCCTGTACTTCATCCTCAAACTTGATATTCATTTCCGACAATTGATTGATAATGCCCTGAAATGAATTCAAGTGATCCGTCATAGGAGTGCTATCTTTGAATTTCAGATTCATCAACTGCTTGATTAGAAATAACTTATTGTTCCCAGTTTTTCTAGCATACAGTTCCTCCAACTTTTTCCACAATGATCGTGCATGTGTTTCTCCACTCACATGGTTCAATACATTATCATCCACCCACTGCCTAATGTAACCACATACTTGACGATGCAATATTGCCCATTGCTCATCCGTTTTATCATTAGGCTTTTCAGTTTCAAATACAGGCAAATAATAATCTTTCACATAAAGAAGATCCTCCATCTTGCCTTTCCACACATGATAATTGGAACCATTGAGATTCACCATTCTATTAGTATTGGTTTCCATATTCACCACAAGGCACAGAGCAGAAACCCGCTCTGATACCACTTTGTTGGGATAAACACACGAATAATCAAACAATAAACTATTCGTCTACGCAGCGGAATGATCAATTATCCCTCTCTTGTGTGAATCTAGCAGGAAACAATCCTAATAATAATATGCACGATAAAGCAAGCAATCAACAATGCACGACACAATCAATTTAACGTGGAAAACCTCCTCAATGTGAGAAGGTAAAAAACCACGGGACCGAAGCCCACCAAAAACTTCACTATGAGACAAAGTTCAAGAGTTACAATCTGCCACCACAGACGAACTACCACAAACGTATCAAGACAATTAATACTTGATAACAAACAACGAGATTAGAAAGACCTCACCAAACTACGCAAACTGACGTTCTGAGTTCGCAACTGTAGAACCCTCAGAATCCGATCTCCACCGTCCAGAATCAACCTCTATGAGTCCTGAACGTGCTGTCCAAGTTACAGCTCGATCCAACGGTTAGTTTGTGAGAAACGACCCTTTCTCCTCGACTGCGCAGAACAGAATCGCCCAGAAATCTGCTTCTGTCTTCGGCGTATTCCCGTCAACCCAAAGCTCCAAACACGATCTCCACCGTTCAGAATGTACCTCCACGAGTTCCGAACGTGCTGACAAAATTTCAGCTCGATCCGACGGTTGAAACTCCGGTTATTGCTTCTGCACTGTTCTGATGTTCTCTCCTCTTTTTGCCCTCGTTTTTGTTTTGCTCTCGGAGTTGGAGTGTTACCTTCACCCGAACACACACAGCCTATTTCTACTGCCAAGTGATGATGGGCCAGAATGTGATGATGGTGGGCTAGAATGTGATGTTGGGCCAGAATTGATTTGGGCTCTCCACATATTTGGAAACCCAACCCAACAGGTGCAACTGCCGAGGAAATCAGGGCAGCAGTGCAGCTAGCAAATGCTGCCAATTTCATTGATAAACTGCCCCAGGTAGTCTCATCTCATGTTGATCTCTTTAATTATACTTAATATTCTGCTCATCTCTGAATGAACCAGCAGGGACTTGATACAATGGTAGGTGAGCATGGAACTCAGCTTTCTGGTGGGCAGAAACAAAGGGTTGCCATAGCTAGAGCAATTCTCAAAGACCCCAGAATCTTACTCTTGGACGAGGCAACAAACGCACTAGATGCTGAATCTGAAAGAGTTGTGCAGGATGCACTGAACAGGATCATGCCAAACAGAACTACCCTGGTTGTTGCACATCGCTTGACCACGGTTACCAATGCCAATGTGATTGCAGTCATTCACCAAGGAAATGTAGTTCAGAAAGGTGGTATTCATCTTCATGGTAATTATCTAATCAGAGCAACTACTATAATTTTTTTCAATTTTGCAGGCACACATTTTGAATTACTCCAGGATCCCCAAGGCCAATATTCTCAGCTCATATCCTTGCAGCAAGTAAGTGCGGAAGTTGAAAGAGAGTCGTTAAGTAGAAAGATGCCATCCATCAGTCGAGGATCATCTGGCACTGGCAGGCTTCATCAATCATTATCAGCCACCCTCGATGATGACTCGGAATCTACGTCAGAAATTCTACCAGAAAAGCCTCCAAAAGTACCTATCTGTCGCCTTGCCTATCTCAACAAGCCAGAGCTGCCAGTGCTGATGGCAAGATTCATCCTCAGCAATTGTGGGATTGGCAATTGCTTTGGAAGCTAGTTGGCAGTTATCCCTCATCATCCTGGGTATCATACCTCTGATAGGATTGAATGGATATGTTCAAATGAAGTTCATGAAAGGGTTCAGCACAGATGCAAAGGTCTACAGGCCGGCTGGCTTATATTAAATCACAACTCCATCTCCATACATCTAGCTAGTGTGAATAAACTATTTTGAAAAATGTTTCCTGCGAACTGCAGGTGGAGTATGAAAAGGCAAGTCAAGTGGCCAAGGATGCTGTTGGGAATATAACAACTGTTGCTTCTTTTTGTGCACAAGAGAAGGTGATGGAGATGTACAGAAACAAGTGTGAAGGTCCTATGAGAAGTGGGATTAAGCAGGGAGTAATTAGTGGGATAGGTTTCGGTTTATCTATCACTGTTTTGTTTCTGGTGTACGCAGCAAGCTTCTACGCAGGAGCTCGACTCGTAGAGGATGGTAAAATCACATTCTCTCGTGTATTTCGAGTAAGTTCACGTATTTTTTATAAAGGGATCACAATTAGTTGCTGGCATGGTCAATGTTAAATTACGATCGTGTTGCAGGTTTTCTTTGCTTTAACAATGGCTGCAATAGCAATCTCTCAGTCGAGTTCTTTATCTCCAAATTCCAGCAAGGCAAAGAGCGCAGCTGCTTCCATATTCGCCATTCTCGACGCAAAAGCCAAGATTGATTCAAGTGATGAGTCAGTCGTGAAACTAGAGATGATGAATGGAGAAATAGAGTTAAGACACGTGAGCTTCAAGTATCCAACCAGACCTCATGTCCAAGTTCTCCGAGACCTTTCCTTAACAATTAACAGAGGCATGGTAAGTAGCCTGCAGGCCAAGTCTACATAAAAATACTATATTATTCTTGTGGAATAATTGAAATTAGTTTGGGAGTGCAGACAGTTGGTTTGGTTGGAGAGAGTGGAAGTGGGAAATCAACAGTGATCTCTTTATTGCAAAGATTTTATGATCCTGATTCAGGGCAAGTGATGCTTGACGGAATCGAGATTGACAAGTTGCAAGTAAAATGGCTGAGGCAGCAGATGGGAGTAGTGAGCCAAGAGCCCGTGTTGTTCAACAGCACTATCCGTGCCAACATAGCTTACGGAAATGAGGGAAATGCAACAGAGGCTGAAATCATAGCCGCGGCTCAGCTAGCAAATGCCCACAGTTTCATAACTGGACTGCACCAGGTTTAGGTCTAATAACGCATTTATTTTATTTGCCTTTCAAATTATTTAACAATTAACTCAACTCAGGGTTATGACACGATGGTGGGAGAGCGAGGGGTGCAATTATCGGGTGGACACAAGCAGAGAGTGGCCATTGCGAGAGCCATTATAAAAGGTCCCAAGATACTGCTGCTGGATGAGGCAACAAGCGCACTGGATGCCGAATCTGAAAGAATAGTCCAAGAGGCGCTTGATCAAGCAAGGTTGAATCGGACCACGGTGATTGTTGCGCATAGGTAATCAACAATCAAGGCAGCAGATGTAATTGCTGTCGTAAAAAATGGAGTCATAGTTGAGAAAGGGAAGCATCCAACTCTAATGAACATCAAGGATGGCTTCTACGCATCCCTCCTACGGCTCACCACTGAACAATCTTGATAAATTATGTATATATATTGCTTGTAATCTTAATTGCTTGTATATCTATCCTCTACCGATCATATCAATAAAATAATTTCTAAATTTCTATAATGAATTGCAACTGAGCAGTGCGCATTTGGTTATAGACGTGTTATGCTGCAACTTTGATCCATTTGGTTCCAGACTGCTTATGCTGTAACTCTGTGATATGGCCCAAGTAAATTGCAGCCCAACTTCAAGGCCCATGAGGCTTATGGGAAGCCCATCTCAATGATGGCATATAAATTAGGAAACTGGTACTCTTGTTAGGGGAGAAAAGAATAGTTTTGATCTTCTGTTTCTCCACCTCGTCTCCCCTTCTCTCTCTGTTTCTCTCTGTACTCTTTCCCCTCTGTAATCCTTCTCCCCTATTCCCCTTCTATTTCTTTGGAGCTTACACTCGCTCGAAGAGTGACTATCTTGTATCTTCCTTTTATTGAATTAAGGTAGTATCACTCTGATAAGATCAGGTTTGAACATGAGATGCAATGAAAAGTAATTACTCAAGAAAGCACAATATTTGATAACCTTTTCACTTGTTTCCATCTTTCCTACTACACATTTTATTACTGTGCCAAAAGATACGAAAACTCGCACTTGAACAATCTTGCAAGCAAGAAGCTTTGCTTTTTTCCTTCCAGTTAATAATTTGAGTTACATTGTTGCTCCACCTCTATTCTTGGTGGTACCATTTTTTTATAATACATATATGAATGATCATGTAAGAATGACGTCGAAGTCAGTGAGAGTCCATTCAGCCACTTCGTCTTGATCGCTAACAAAAATCTCAGTCCCCACATCAAGAGAGGTCCACATTCTTCTTGCAGGAGTGCCACCTGGATCCTGAAAAATGGAGACGTTAAAATATACATTTATACATGCATGACATATGTAAACAAGTGTATAGCTACTTGGTAGAAGTAAAGTCTACTGGAAAGCCCTCCAACGTCGAGCTCCCAGCTTCTACTGTTTCCAACCCAACCATCTCCCTGTTTGGTCGGGTAACCGCAGTCTGCCCAAATTGGATGAGGAAGCAACTGCACCAACTCTTGAGGTTGTGGATTACTGTAGGGATCACAAGTGCTGTACGGCTTCTCCATGTGCTGTGCATTGCCAGGACCGCAGTAGTAGTGATAGGCTCCGTAAGGGAAGTTTGAGGTGTCGTTCCTGAGGAGTTTGGTGTTGTTGGGAGTGATGTGGTAAGGGGGGCAGTTGCCAATATTTGTAGGGCTGCACCAAGCTGGAACTTGTGGGTTAATGATCATCTCTGAGTATCTGGTTACATCGGTCAGCACATCACCATCGCAAGGGGAACCATTATTCTTCCAGCAGCTTCCTATGTCAATCAAGTAGAACTGGCTCTTAGGACCTCCCCCTTTTCTAATATCCAAGCTCAATCTTACCTTAAAATTAGGTGATTCTGGTATCTGTAAAAAACACTTGATCATATCATGCACATACCAGAATCATTTCCTTTGACTTTACAAGCACTACTAGTAAGTCATTAAAAACTAACTCAGTAGGTTGGTGTGGGCATAGTCAACCTCAAATAATATTAGGCCATGATTGTATTGTAGCATTAATAAATGAACTAGTCCTAGTACTTACAGTTTTGATCATTCCCCTGGAATCGTAATGGTAGCCGCCAGATAATCCAGTGGTTGCATCAGCTCTGAGGTACAACATGAGCCAGGGGTAGTTGGTGGATGTCTTCAACTTGTGATTGAAGACCCAGCTCCCAGTGCCAAGATTTTTCTCCCAAACAACCTCAAAGTAAGAAATAGAGGTAGAGGAGTTGAGGTCATAGGTACCATTAAATCCGCCCCTCATAATGTCATGGTACAACGCCGTAGGCTGATGGTACAGCATTGGCTGGTTCATACATCCACTCCCAAAACAAGGAAATCTCCCCGGATGGAAACGTGGCACCTTTTTCCCATCCTGTGGACACAGCCCCGATCTGGTGTCGTAGTTGCCGTTCTTCAACATCACCATCCAGAAATGCCATGGTTTTGGAGAGTCTGCAACTTCAGAGTGAGCCCAGATAGAGCTCCTTCTCTGCCGCGTACAAGTCCGGATTGTGCAAAGCTTCCGGACTCACCCCCGGAAATGGCGTCCCCACGCCAAGTTGGTTGTCGCCCTCACTCACTTTCTGGGTTATTACAGACTCTTCTGCAAACCAATTAACCTTAATTAATTCCCTTTAAAATACACACTCCTAATGTGAACTGAATCATAGTAGCTATAATATTTACTTGTAACATCAAAGCAATCAGCAGCTCTTGGGCTGCCCATGCCGGGGGCTTCTGCGCCAACTTCATTGCAGAAGTTCCATCCCTCAAACGCCACTCTCAGCCCATCTCTCCGCATCCCAGGATCCCCCACCGCCGACGTTTCCCCACCAACCTCACTGTGAGCACCCACGCTAATGTAATGTAGAATATAGGCAGCGCCATTCAATTGATCGTCTCGACACAAGGAATTTATTAATTACCAAGACGGAGGTTGAAAAGGGAAAAGGAGATGAGATTCAGAGGAAGGAAATGAATGGGGTGTGTTGGTGTTTTGATGTTTACCGTCCCATGCTTGTCTTGTCCGCTTTAAAATCTCAACCCCACTCACACTTTTTGACGTGTTATATTAAATTAAATTAATGAAGAGAACGTTTCATTCTTTCTTCCCGAACTTGTTTTTCTATTTTTGTTTTCGGTGATTCCTTATTTGTTTTCTCTGTGTCATAACACCATCTTCGCGCTTACATTCTCTCTCTGTTTCAGCATTATAGGGTCACTTCAACCTAACCTTCACGGAGTTTTTTTTTTTTTTTTTCATCCAAAAGGGAAAGTAAACTTTTTGGGTGGGATGCATAAAATGAAAAAAAGAAACATTTTGGGTCGGACTTAGGGAATACTTATTACATGTATCCCAACAAAATACTCATTTTTTCATATATTTCAACAATTTTAAATACTTTTTTAATTAAACAAACTAAAATATTTCTTCTATTTTTTACATTATGGAGTACAAGGAGTAATTTTTTTTAAACTCCATACACACAAATGCGTGAAATACAATAGGAGATTGAGAGAGTAATTTTACTAATTAGAGCATTTCACTTCATTTGTTACATTTTTTTATAGATAATGCTCACAAAAAACAATTAATGTATATTGTATACAAGTCAAATAAAAATATATTAATTATTTGTTGAGAGTCACATTTTACTAAAAAAAATATAAACACGTTTTACTATAAAAAATATAAATATTAAAGTGAGACGACAAATAAAAAATAATCTCTTCTCATAAATATTGTTAATTTTACTAAAAAAGACGTCTAGTCAATAATGTTACATTTTCCTTTTTGGTAGATATAACTCACATAAAATATTTAAATATTTATATGGGATCCACAACACTACGATATATTAAAATATTATTTTTGGCATCGGCTATCCATACTCAATATTTTACAGCATATTAATTTTTCAATTTCGTAAAATAATTTTTGTGGTTATAAATTTATAAATGATGATTGTATAAAATATAATAAAAAATATGTAAAATCTAATTTTTAGAGTCTGAGCGATTGAACCTCAAATCATTGCCCTCCCTGATTCGATCTTCGATCTGATTATAAAAACACTGATTTGGAGTACTTACCATTGTGAGAGTTTGTGGTAAGAAGAAATCCTATAGCATATTTTGTATTAATCGTTGCACTAGAAATAGAGTTTATATATATATATATATATTATAATTTCTTTTTGTGGCATGAACAAATCTATTCAAAATACACTTAAAAAAATCAATCAATACCCTAAAACAATAACTTTTTTTTTATCAAATTTATCTAAATACATTTAAAAAGACTAAACTAACCTTCATCTCTTTCATCCACGCCAACAATACCCTCACCACCGCTTCACCGGTTGCCGCAACTATATGATAACTGTTCAGCATGAAAATTTGTGTTTTTTATAAGTCGTTTTTATATGATTATTACATAATTTTAGCATTGTTTGTGGATTTTATTGCTTATTTTTATATTTTATATATTTCACAAGTATTGTTGAGAGCGGTTTTGATGTGAAATAGATGAAATATGAGGAGATGAGTTAAAATTTTATACACCTATAAATAAAAATATTTTGTCAGATCATTGCTAAACGCAAGTCTAAATTGCAATTACTAGAGTTGTCAATTTTACCCACAGAGTCAGTTATCCGCGGGTGCCCGAGTGATTGGGTAGCGGATAGTATGTGGATTTGCACAACCCGTACCCTACCCTACCCGTTTACATCCCTAGTAATTACTTATTAAAATGGTATATTTATTTGCTAAATTTAAAATATTTAAACTAATTCAGAAGCAAATGAGAGGACTTTTCAAGGCATTAACATTTATTTAAATTTGTGCTAATTTCTTTCCCCTAAAAATAATTCCTTTTGTCCCACCAAATAAACTACATGATAGTAGCAAACTAAGTTCTCTCCTCTTCATCCAATATTTTCAACAAACATAACACCTGTCAAATACAACCAATATTTCAGACCAACATTTATTTATATTTACTTATTCTATTCATGCTTTGATATTTATATTAGAATTTAGAAATCCTTTAAATATGTGATTGAGTATAAATTTTTGGGACGCTACCTCTCTTTCTACCTTTTTTTTCAATCTACTTTTTTTTTTTACGGAGTTTGCGTTCACTAACATGCTTTTTGATACACTATAAATTTAGGGTGTATCACTATCCATTCATAAGAATAAGATAGGCTCATGTCATGCTATAACATATTAAAATTAAAATTATATTTAATAAATTATTAATTATAATTAGTGAATTATACTTTAATAAAATTATATTTTACTAATAAATTATTAATTATACTGATACGATCAAATATTTCAGAATATTTAATTGATTTTAATTATATAGGATCTTTTACTTATTTTATTTATTTAAGTTTCCATATTTATAATTAGAGGTATTTAAATATGTGATTAGGGATGTATTTTTGGGATTATTGGAATTAAGATATTTTCTACATCTCTATCAGTCTCATCATCGTTCTTTTATCTTCTCTTCCCCCCTCCCTCTCGTTTTATCTCTCTCTCTATCGATACTCTCCCTCGCTACCTCTCTTTCTCAATCTTCTTTTCTTGTTATCTCTCTCACTTATTATTCTTCTCAATCTTCTTCTTTATTCTTGTTAAGGAGTTTGCGCTCACTCGAAGAGTGCTTTTCGATATACCACAAATTTAAGGCATATCATTGGTGCTCTCGTTGAGAGATTTCACCATTTCAACATGGACGTTCAATCAGAAAAGCAACCATGGGAAATAGCCTTTCAACGACTACAAGGGCAATTTGACAAACAAATCATCATTCATCGCCAAACACAACAACAAGTTTTTAACATGATGGAAGAGATCAGATCCGTTATTCGAACCATGCCAAATCAGGGAGCCTCGAATTTGTTTGCAGGAGAAGTCCCCATGAAGTTGGATCTACCAAAATTTGGTGGAATTGATCCTCAAGGGTGGTGGGTATTTCGCGTACAAGAATACTTTAATTTTCATGATACCCCAGAAGATCAACGCCTACGCATCGCAACTTTTACGTTCGAAGGAAAAGCAAAAGTCTGGTACCAATATATGAAAGCTAACAATCTTTTTACAGGTTGGCTAGATTTTCTTGAAAAAGTGAAGCTTCGTTTTAATCCGTCACAGTTCGAAGATTGCCAAGAAAAATTGTCAAAGTTAACTCAAGCAGACGACTCTCACCCCGAGTCACGATTGTCTTTAAATGCCAATGTTGATGACAATCCCGCTAAGCACAATTTTGATGCTATGGCTAAAGTAACCAAGCAAGATGTGAATACAGTCATGAGGGGAAACTCATTTGGGCCGAAACAACTAATGGGAGGGTTGTCAGCCGAACAGATTAAACTGAAGCGCGAAAAAGGTCTATGCTATAATTGTGACCAAAAGTGGTCGGTGAATCATCGTTGTCAAAGTCGATTCTTGCTGCTTATGAAATCTGATGATGGAGGCCAATATGAGATCGATTCTATTCTACATCAGTTCAATTATTATCCATCTTGAGGACAAGATGGTTTCTCAAGCCGGAAGGAATTATACGATCAACTATTTCAGAATATTTGATTGATTTTAATTATATAGGATCTTTTACTTATTTTATTTATTTAAGTTTCCATATTTATAATTAGAGGTATTTAAATATGTGATTAGAGATGTATTTTTGGAATTAAGATATTTTTTTACATCTCTATATCTCATCATCGTTCTTTTATCTTCTCTTTCCCCTCCCTCTCGTTTTGTCTCTCTCTATCGATACGCTCCCTCGCTACCTCTCTTTCTCAATCTTCTTCTTCTTGTTATCTCTCTCACTTATTATTCTTTTCAATCTTTTTTTTTATTCTTGTTAAGGAGTTTGCGCTCACTCGTCGATACACCACACATTTGAGGCGTATCATATACTGTATTGAATTATACTTTAATATTCGAATATCATACTTTACCTTAATTAATAATAGACTAACAAATTTGTAAGAGAATGCAGTACACTAAATTTCGTTCAATTAATTTGAATTCACCGGTTAAGAAACTTTTCCTTGTGCCACTAGGAATATTAATAATTGAATGAATTATTGAAGTCGCCGTCTCGTTTCGTCAAATGTGAATTGCTGAAGCTCAAGTCAAGTCCAAGTTCCTGTGCCCAACCCCTTGTCAATATCCGACGGCTCACACCAACTGCAACTCATCATCTCACACCACATTTCATTGATTGCCGTGGTTGCAACAGTCTTCCATTATTGGATCTTCTCTCTTCCATCGCCCAAATACTGAATTCTCTCTCTGCAGCTCTTCCTTCAGCAGCAGATTGCTCGATCGGAGGCCCCCTACTTTCCAATTTCGTCGATCGCTGGTTTCAGGTTTCGCTTTATTTATCCTGGTCAATCAATTTGATTCTTGCTCGGGGATTTTCTGTTTTAGCTTATCAGCGGTTTACTTTGCTGATCATCGTTTGATATCTGCCCGAGTGCTGTTCACTTTTTCCTTGATAGAGTTACCAATAGTGAATTATTATCTCTCTGTGTGTGTGTATGTGTGTTTATATAATTTTTTTTTTTAATTTTTAGTATTCATGTGTCCTGTCTTGTTAAATAATT
Organism: Pogostemon cablin; assembly: GCA_023678885.1. Lineage (NCBI taxonomy): Eukaryota > Viridiplantae > Streptophyta > Magnoliopsida > Lamiales > Lamiaceae > Pogostemon > Pogostemon cablin. Next base: position 62,446 of record CM043012.1, on the reverse strand, counting down.
CTGCTAGATCCAAAAGACTGTATATTTCGAAGCTCATAAGTATTGAATTCGGCTGTTGTTTACGGCAGTAAATTATACCCACATTGTTCGAGCTGATTTTCTTTCCTCCTACCCTGTTCTTAAGCTTGCTAAATTTGATGTTATTTGTAAAATTGGTTCAGCATTCTTTCGTATGTAGAATTAGAATGTTAACTAGGCTATTTTTGTTTGCACCCACACCTAATTTAGATGAGGTCTTAAAAACCAACCCCTTTATACATCTACAAACTCTATTACTCCTCAATTCATCCTACTTGCACAATTAATTTTCTTTTTCTCTGTCTTCTATTACACAATGAACCCTTATCTCTTACACATTGATTTGTAATAAAGTTAAAAGATATTCCGAAGTAATAACATGAACAAGCATAAATTATCACTATTCATGATATTCAAAACCCATATAAACCTCAAGCGAGGGACTTGGAAAACTTGCTTAAGCGAGGGATCAGGGATTTGGTAAACTTCCAACCACCTTTTATAGTTTTCAACTTCAAAAGAACAACTTGGTGATAAAAAAAAAATTAACAGCTTTAACATAGAAAGCATGAACTGTTAAGGCAAAATTCCTAGTACTCTAAAATGTAAAACTTTTATGATTGATGGACTTAAGAGACAAGGTTGATCACCTTTTTGGATTAGATCAGCATCTGTAATTTTTTTTTTTTGGCTTGATACTTTGATCCTTGATAAGCTTTTCCTTAATTCTACTTTGTTATATATAAGCCTAGTGGGTTCTTAACATACAAATGAAGGTGGAAAAAATTTCTTCAAATATTCCGCTTGCTCAATCACTTTTTCTTTCTGTGATCCTGTCAGCCATGGCTTAGGTATGATTCTTCTCAAGTGTTTCTATAACAACTCTTGTCATATTTTCTCTTTCTCAAAGGATCATTAAGTACATTGCCTGCCTGAGGGAGTAGACTTTTGCAGAAACAATAATGAGTTGTTTTAGCTGTTGCGAAGAAGATGATATTAACAAACATGCAGATGGAGGAGGCCAGTACCCATTCAAAAATTCAGCTGGTAATTCGACATGCTCTTATGTAATGCATTCATGTCTGATGTATGAAAGTTTGATAATTTGATTCTTTCATTTAGTTAATTTTTTGTGTTATGTTTAACTTTCGGAACTCATTGCTATAGGTTATTGCCTTTATCAGTTTACATGTTTTTTGACAGTTTTCCAGATTACTTTTTTTTGGAGATCTTTATTATTAAGGGATCCTGCCCCTGTTGGGTTCTCAACCCAGGCCTAATTTTCAGAGAAAAAAAATGATACAGATGATAAAATTACCATTTCACCATCCTTTTTAATTTATTGACTAATTGATTTTGAATGGTTATTATAATCTTTCTCAGGATTTCTTACAAAGATTCATAGTCACAACTCACATGCTCATAGTTGTTAAGGGCGGGCCTTTGAGGGAACACAAGCGCAAGTGCCTCTTTATTCTGATTTTTTTGAATTTCAGGCGTTGTTCAAGATGCGGGCGCCTCTGCGCCACTTTTGTCATGCTCTCAGGCACACCTATTGTATATGTGCATTGCTTGTCATCTTGTGTATTAGGGTTTTTTATAAGTTACTTTTTTTCTTTTTCTTTTAGTGAATAAATGTTTTTTTATCTCGTATTAAGTCCCGGGAGTGGGGGAATTAAGTTTTATCATGGGCTTTATATGAGTTGACGAACATAACATATGATAATGCTTCCAAAGATTTCTCCAATCCTCTGCAGAATTCAGAACCTTATTAGTACTTTCTTCTTCCTTTGCAGTACTGATGTACTTCTTTTGAGAAGAAACTGCTGAGAAGCACTGCAGAGTTTCACAGTTTCTCCTCTGCAGTGCTTCTCTTTTCTTCATAGGCCTTCTGCCTCTGCAGGGACTTCTCCTCTGCAGTTTCTTCTGTGATAACCTTTGCTGTGCCTTAAGCATCCTTTACCAACTTCTGCAAGGTTTTCTTCTTTCGCAGTATACCCTCTGCACAATGTATTCCTTCTTCTTCCGCAGGCTGTCCTTCGTACAAAATATATGTTTACCCTGCGCAGTTCCTTTCCTGTTCAAGAATTCTTTTCGTTCCTGATTCCTCCAACTGCTACTGTTGACATCCATTATGTTTTGGTCATTATTTGCTGAACTTTTTTGCTGGGCTTCCCTTTTTGTAGGATGATCATCATTCTCTTTGATCCTATCAAACCTTAAGGTTGTGTTTGGGTTGAGTCATTTCAAATCCAATGGATTTGAAAATGAGTAGATTTCAAATTCCATGGATTTTAAATCCATTCATTTCAATTACATTGTTTGATGAATTATGAATTTATGAAAGGATTTTCAAATCCATAATTCAACATTTTTTTTAATTTTTAAAATAGAATTTTATTTATGATAAATAAAAATAATAAAATTTTATTATATTAAATATTAAAATCCAAAACTTTTATTAAAAAAAAATTAATTTTTTTGGGTGGGGGAGGGTGGGGGGGGGGGGGGTAGCAGGAGAGACAGGTTGGGGTTTAGGGGTTGGGGACGGTTTTTGTGTGTTGGGGTTTTGGGGGGGGGGGGGGTTGTGGAAGTAGGGGGTTAAAATTAAAATAAATATATGTATATATATATATATATATATTAATTTATTAATTTTATATATTTTTATATATTAATATATCTATTACACAACAGAAGGATTTCAAATGACACGGTTTGAGTGAGGATTTGAAAATCCATACAAAACAACTAAAAAAACATCAATATCAAATCCATTCATTTGAAATCTTGGATTTATAAATCCATGGATTTAATGATGGATCCAAAAATGAATTACAAGTCCTATTATATTTTGACATCATCAAAATCTACTTCATCATTTTCCCAACAGATATTAAGTATTATTATGTGTTTTTTTACCTATATCTGGTTGGATAATTAATTAATCATCATGTAGTAAATAGCATATACTTCTGTATATAAATTGTAGAAACAAAAGCGCATCTCGCCTCAAGCTCCAATAACTATGCACATGCTGGAGTTGGCTTAGCATTGGATTTCCTGTTCAAACTTAGGGTAAATTGTTAGAAAAGAGCCATTGTGGATCTCATCTCTCATTAAGAGCTGAGGCTCCTCCACAGAAAATATTTGAGCTGAATACAAAGATTCAATTGCATTTGTTTTGGTGTAGAAATGTTTGGGCTTTAACTGTGTACATGACATCTGTGTTGTGCACTAGTTATTGAATTTATTTTTAACTTCAAACTGTAAGCTATTGAATGCATCCGTCTTTGGAAAAATTCAATTGAATTTGAAATATTCTCACCCTGTATGGTTTCTCAAACTTATTTGTACACAATCATTTTATTTCCATTGCGTTTAGTGGGTTCAAACTAATGTTAAACACGCTGAAGGCCTACTTTATGCAAGTCGTTGTGGAGCAAGGCCCTGTGTATGTACCAGGCCTGATTTATTTCTTCATAACGACATTTGATTGGCATTGTTTCTAACAGTGTGCAGGGAGTGTAGGTCTTGATTAAATCAGGGTTCTTCATTAAGGGGCATTATATTTGCAAATGTTTCATTCAAAAGCTTCTAAAATCATATATTATTTTGATGTTAAGCATGCTGACTCTCTACTTCTCAAATTTTTAACGCGTGATTTACATGGTATAGAGTTTGGAAGAGGATAAGTATAAGCTGAGATTATTTGTTTTTCTGCATAGGGAATGGGGGAGATTATCATACAACGGAAGTTGCAACGAAAGCAGAAGCTGTTAAAGTCCTGCCTGTTGCAGTTCCATCAATTCCAGTAGATGAATTAAGAGAAGTTACAGGCAACTTCAACACTGATTCTTTAATAGGGGAAGGTTCATATGGAAGAGTATATTATGGACTTCTTAAAAATGGTCGAGCAGCAGCTATAAAAAAGTTGGACTCTAGTAAACAACCAGATGATGAGTTTATAGCTCAGGTTTGTTTGAAAGTGTGTAACAATAAAAAAATCCTGTTTAGAGTGCTAGCTCTGGGGATTGACGTTGTACTTCTCAACTTGCAGATATCCATGGTCTCAAGGCTAAGACATGAGAATTTTGTGGAATTGCTTGGTTATTGTGTTGAGGGAAATCAACGTGTTCTTGCCTACGAATTTGCATCTAATGGATCTCTTCATGATATCTTACATGGTATAATGACCACATTAAAATTTTTTTCTTGGCTTCTTTAATTTATTTTGCATTAAATACCATTATTCTGATTTTCTTCTGCTCAATAATACTTACTATACTGACTAGCAAACATATACAGTGTTATGGACTAATTCATGCTCTGCTAGAATGGCTATTATGCATTTGGTTACTAGAGTCTTATCAAAACCAATCCTCCTGGATTGCAACCATTCAGCGTTTGCACTGATAATTGATATTTCTTGATTCATTGCTTTTATCGTGGTGGTTGAGCCGAATTTATTCTCTCTTTTATAAATTTCTCAGGAAGGAAAGGTGTTAAAGGAGCACAACCTGGTCCTGTTCTTTCTTGGGCACAACGTGTAAAAATTGCAGTTGGTGCTGCCAAAGGCCTTGAATATCTTCATGAGAAAGCCAATCCTCATATCATCCACCGTGATATCAAATCAAGCAATGTGCTAATATTTGATGATGATTTGGCTAAGATTGCTGACTTTGATTTATCAAATCAAGCTCCTGATATGGCTGCACGCCTGCACTCTACTCGTGTTCTTGGAACATTTGGTTATCATGCTCCAGAGTGAGTGACTTTGGGTTTATAATTCACTCTTAAATCTTCATCTGGTCTGTGACCACCCCACCCCCTCCTTCAATTCTACTATCTGCTTGGAACCTGAACAGCATGTTTTTCTACCCATACATGTCTGACAGTCTGAGTTCTTAAATTTTGTATACTTGGATATTCTCTTTTTTGGCCAAGAAAAACCAGCTATCTTCTTTCTTTCCCTGTAGGTATGCAATGACTGGACAACTTAATGCAAAGAGTGATGTGTACAGTTTTGGTGTTGTCCTTCTGGAGCTACTCACAGGGCGTAAACCCGTTGACCACACATTACCTCGTGGGCAGCAAAGTTTAGTTACATGGGTATTCATATTTACTTTCTGCTTGTCATTTTTATTTCTTCTATATGGTATTTATAGTCTCTCTCTTACTCTCACTCTCACTCTCACTCTGATGATAACCAGATGATTCTATTACATATTTCAGGCTACTCCAAAACTGAGTGAAGACAAGGTTCGCCAATGTGTGGATAGCAGACTGGGATTAGATTACCCACCTAAGGCTGTCGCTAAGGTTATCACTCTCTTTCTAATTGATTGGGTTACTTGATGCACATGGGTATTATGTGGCCATATATGCGATTGCTTTATTCTTTTTGACATTAATTTGTGAAGGATGGCTGGATTGTTCATCTGATTTATTGGCAATTTCTAATTTATCTTGGTTAAGGCTCATTAATCAATTGTATCGGCCTTACTTGCAGTTTCTAATATTTCTGGTTAAGTATCATCTGATAAAGTCTATTAGAAAAGTGAAATTAGATACATTTGTTTGTGATAGAGGCAGTAGTTGGTACTGAGACTGGGAGAATGGGACTTGGGATAGGATTCCAATATCGTTTATGCAAATGGATCGTCTTCACCTCCACGTATTTGAATTTAGCATGAGTTTCAATGATAGAGTAGTACTGTCTTGTTTTTCTCATATAATTCACGCTTCTTTACATAAATCTTGAGCAGATGGCTGCTGTGGCTGCTTTATGCGTTCAGTATGAAGCTGATTTTCGGCCAAACATGAGCATTGTAGTTAAAGCACTGCAGCCACTTTTAAATACTCGGCCTGGACCAGCTGGTGAAAGTGGCCATACATGAGCATGGAAATTTGTTACATGGCAAATGATTAATCTTGTATACACGTGTACCTGGATAACCACCGAAATTTGCTCCAAAGTGGGTGTCTGCACGTTTGTGCTTAAGTAGGTTAAGTTTTCAATATAACGTTTTTTCTAATTGAATGTCTGGTGATATATGATGTTTCCATTGTTTCATTTTGTAATTGAATATATTATGATTTGATGTAAATCTCGTCCAGATGTGATCTCCCTCTAAATAACGGCTCTTGGCTAGATTGCCATGATTATAGGAAAAATGGTTTTTCTCCACCCTGGTTCACAATGTGTGATTAAAGCTCTTTTCATACTTTTCATTTTGTGGAGTATCGTTTTGGTTTGGAGCCCCTCTTCATTTGATTCATCGAGTGATGGTTAGGAAATAACTAGTGAGAGCGAGATCAATTTTTCATGTTGTGTTTCTTTCATTCGGCGCTCCTTCTTCCCTCCGATGGGGCAGATTTTTTCTACTGTAAGTACCTGCACATATTCGAAAACAGTGGTGAATTTAGACTTAACATAAAAAAGTAAAATTTCAACAAGAAACGAATAAACATTCATCACTGTTCGGCCACTACCTGTCAAGCATATCTTGCGTGATTTTTTTCACTCTAATTCCAAGATTTTCAACACGCATAACTCTCCTCACAAGCCAAGCGCATAATAATATAATAAAAATCCACTTAAAACAAACTCAAGACTACAAGAAATTTTATAAGACCTGCATAAAATAAAATCTCTTAACAAAAGTTGCATTAAAACAAAACCCCTAAAAAACACATACTTTTTAACAGTATTACCATAAATTACGTAACTGCCTCATTAGAAAACAATTTGCAGGGGCCGGCAAAAATTGAAAAAACGGTCTCATATTTAATGATGGGCCGGGCGAAGAGGGCCATACGAATCCAAAAGGAATTAAAAGCATGAAGATGCAAATCTTCGTGAAAACCCTCACGGGGAAAACCGTAACGTTGGAGGTTGAGTCCTCCGACACCATCGAGAACGTCGACTAAGATCCAGGACAAGGAAGGCATACCTCCCGACCAGCAACGTCTCATCTTCGCTGGAAAACAGCTCGAGGATGGTCGCACTCTCGCCGACTACAACATCCAGAAGGAATCCACTCTCCACCTTGTTCTCCGCCTTCGCGGTGGCGCTAAGAAGCGAAAGAAGAAGACGTACACCAAGCCTAAGAAGATCAAGCACAAGAAGAAGAAGAAGGTGAAGCTTTCGGTTCTTCAATTCTACAAGGTAGAAGAAGATTCGGGAAAAGTGCAGAGGCTGAGGAAGGAATGCCCCAATGCTGAATGCGGAGCTGGTACTTTCATGGCGAATCATTTCGATCGGCACTACTGCGGGAAATGTGGACTCACTTACGTTTACAACAAGGCAGGTAGTCATTGAGATTGATCTCAACTTCCTTTTACAGTAGCATCGAATCTCATTTTTGTCATTGAGTTGGGACTAATTTTCAGTTACATTTGGTCATGAATTTTCAGTTTGAGCTCTTTTTCTTACTTTTCATTTTGTAATTTGAAATTATAAATATATTTTTAGGAATTTTTAAATAAATGACTAAAATTTTGGAATTTTTAAATACTAATGACTAAATTGTTTTAATTAGATAAATTAAAGAGTTTTTTAAATTCAAAGTTCTAGGTTATTTATCCATTCAGGCTGATTTTTTTTCCTACTAATTGTGCTTTACTAATTATTTTAAGTTTTGTAGTTTCAGTGATAAAAAAAATCTTTGAGTATATCTTTTTATGGATGAATTTTTTTTTTCTTTCAAATGTAAAGGATTAATTATAAATATTCACACTCCTGATAAAATGCATTGTCATTATTGAATATTGCATCAACATGGTAACTTCCACGTGCTAGTTGTTGGCTTGTAGCTGCTTCTTTAAATATTCACACCCTCCGTCTTTTAATACGTACGATATATCTTTGCCAAGATACAATAGCAAATTATTTCCCATCGCAAAATTTTCTCTAGCGGTAAAGGAATAGAAAATTTAAATGATTCCAGAAATTGTGACAATTATTACAACAAAGCAAAGTGAGGTCAATAATGGTAATGAGTTGAGGAGTTAGTGACAATAAAAATGAATGATGGAGAGTAGTTATTGAAGGAATAAGAGTATCAACAATGACACATTAAATAATAATATCGTTAATGCGTAAAAAAGAAAAAGCTCATCTACAACACTAAAATTACTGGATAATTACAGCTGAAAAGGGCAAAATTAGGGTAAGAAATATTTTATTCATTTACAGAAAAATGCGAGTCCACTCAAAACTCTCTTTTTTTTTGTTTTGTTTTGCTTTTTTTTTTTTTTGCAAAAGCTGGGTCAACCTTTCCCTTCCTATCCTATTTAAATCTATATATTACTAGGGATTTTAAATTGTAAAGGGTGCGTCCGGACGCACAAGAGACTCACCTTTTTTTTTTCAAATTTATTAACTTTTGGAGAGTAATTTTGTATTTTAAGATAATAAATAAATATAAATTATTTTATGTGTATTGAGTAAGATTGATAAATTTGTAATTAAGATGTATCTTTAGGATTGAGAATTGATGTGATATATTTTTTTTAAGAAGCCGTGGTAGGCGGTAAAAAGGGTCCCAAAACCATGGTTAAACATCAATTAGTATTACTATTGGTGCTACTGCTCTTCTCCATTTCCTCCTCCCCCTCTAATGTGTTTCTATCTCCTAAAAGATCAGCTCTAACAATAACAAGGGTGCCATTTAATCAACTTTTCATCATCTTCCTATTATTAACTACTCGTTATACCCCACTAATTGCTAATTTTGATTTTCGTTTGTCCATTTTTTTAAAACTTGTTACCCAAGGAGTTGGCCAACCACTGAACCACGTGCAAGCTACCCAAGGAGTAGAGTAGTATTTATTTCCTTTAAAATGGTGAGTGATGATGCAAATTTTGTGTAGAAATCAACTTGTACTGTAGGCTCAATTGATAAATCAGACTAAACAAAAAAGGAGTGTAAATATAGTATAACAATTAACTGGAACAGGTGCTTAAATTATGAAGATCTAATTAGCATCATAATCATACGTAAGCTATTTTGTTGTAGTAGTTGAAATTTGCAATAAATAAAAGAAGTGAGGGGTAATTTCGAGATTTTAAGAAAGAAGGTTGGATAAGGGTATTTGTGGAGTTGGTAGGGATTGGGGTATTGCAGTTGCGAGCGATGCAGGGTGTGTTGGTTGGGTGTCAGGGTAGGAGCAATGGAGCAATGGTTTGTCTGAAAAGGACGTTGTCTTCATGTAAGGGTGAGTTAAGGAGTCGGAGTAAGGGTGTTTGCAATTGCAGCGAGAGGAAATAATAAACACTTGGCCGACCATTTCAGTGTCCCTCTTTGCCTCCGGTTTTGTACTGGGTCCTTTGATTGATGGCTTGCATTCCAGGGTTGGTCTTGTTGTCTACCAAAACGGGGCACTCCATATTGGTCCTCTTCACACTAATATATGGGTAAGGTAATGTAATGTAATTACTTTTCCAACAACCTTATCCATACAGATAACATAACAATTGCAGTACTTGATAGCCAGGTACCTCCTCTGCTTGGGGTATTTTACACTGCAGTGGGACTAGTGCAGCTCTTTCTTGATGACAGACCATCTCCCCACTCTCACCCTCATCCTCACCCTACTCCTCAAAAAGTTGCTGCTTCATTCATGTGGGTCTTTTTATTATTTTCTGAGTAATTAATTCTCTGTAAATTCTGACATCTTCTTTCTTTTCTTAGAGCATTGGTTATGCTGATAGAATTAGCGCGGAACTTTACAAAAGTGGAGTGGGAGACAACACTGAAGCTCACATATTATTTGGAGGAGCAGAATTAGCATGGGCGTTGCTCGACAGAAGCACACTTGGATTTGCACTTGCCTGTGCTGTTGGCATTGCCTGCCCACTCGCTGAAATTCCCATTATGAAGTAGTACTAATTTTCATTTCATTTCCATTTCCACTTAAATTCTATATGAAAGCTTTGATGGGGCTATCATGTGTGCAGGTTCTTCCATCTGTGGTACTATCCTGAAGCAAACGTTGAAATTCTGGGGCAAGGTTTAGTGACTTGGACCTTGTGCTGCTATTTTGCCTACACGCCTTTCTTGATAACTCTGGCACGTTGGCTAAGATCAGCTCTAACTCGAACCTAATGAATTATCCATCATCGTGAATGAATATCAATCATCTTTTTTCAATTGTTACTCTTACATTAACCATTTTGTTCATATTTGTATCCCCACTGATTTTTGATTCTTTTTTGAACTCTAAGCTTCAATCCATCTCATCCCCTAATCACCTATTTATCCCTAAATTGGTTACATTTTTACCCATGTGGATTAGAAGAGAATTTTTAACCTCCTCCTATAAATTTAATCCTCCCCAGCACGCTCTTCACTCTTATGCTAATACGCAACAATTTCAGCTTTCTTCTAGACTTCTACCAATTCAGTAACAAATAGCAAAATGCGTAGAATATTAAATTAAAATATGTAGTAGTGAGATTGTGTTTCAACTTAGTGAGAGTAAATATCAAAATTAGTCCTGTAAGTATGACATTTTTCAACTTTAGTAGTCCTTTATCATTTGCAATTCTCAATTTTGGTCATTTTTTGTCCAGTTTTAGTCCTTTTGGTCAAGTTTTGGTCATATTGGTCAAATTTTGGTCATTTTTTCAAAATTTGATCATTTTTTGGTCCACTTTTGGTCCTAAATGTATACACTTTCGGACTATTTTTGGATTTTTTAACATAAAGGACTAAATTTGGACAAAAAGGACTAAATTTGGACCAAAATGACTGTAAGTGGACCAAAAGGACTGAAAGTGGACAAAAATGATCAAAATTGAGAATTGCAAATTATAAAGACTAAAGTTGGAAAATGACATACTTACAGGACCAATTTTGATATTTACCCAACTTACCCATTTATAATAGTCAAATGTATTTTTTTCATTTGCTATATGATGAGAAAATCGATCAAGAAACTCACAAACACTCAAGATTACACTCACATAAAATAATACTTGAAATAAAAAAATGAAATACAAAGCGATGTATATGTTGGATTGTATACTAAAAGTCTAGCTTTTGTATGAACAATGTTTAGATAATATTTGATATGAGAATCATCTGAAGAGTCCATTTACTTTATACTATAGATAATGTGGTGTGCAGCGTTACACGGAAGATCATATTATCGGCTCCTTATAAAGTATAAACAGATGTTCACAATCCAGATAGACGGGGACTATATATCGGTATGGTTGTGGTGTGATTTGGCATAGTCTATCTTGACTATAAAACTTTGTGTATTGAACAGGACCGCATTGAGATCGTTCGGTTTATACTGACTATATAATAGAACTTGATCTCTGTTATTATGAAAGTTTGTACTCTTAATCCATATACAATAATCTCGACACGTAAGCCAATATTTATTTCTTTAATTCATCAATGGATGAGATTTAATTATTAAATCAATATGCTTGGTGAATTGGGAGATGATACTGTCTCTATGGTGTGCTGTTGATTGTAGAAGGAATCTGTGTCCTAACGAAATTAGTTGATGATGTCCCCTTGAGGAGCTCATAATGATTATCATGTAAATCCTGCAGGTGGATTTATTCCGGCATGATAATAAGGTTGAGTGGTACTACTCTCGGTACATATATTAATTAATTGAATTGTCAGTAATTTAACTAATTAATGGGCATTGAATCTTAAACACGGGGAGACTAACGGGCTCATAATAAGAAGAAGCCCATAACGTAATTTGGGAGTAGGGTGGCAGTGCAATAATATTTCTTTAGTGGACTGATTTATTATTATTGGACTTAAGTATAATTTTGAGCTAAACTTGGATGCTTAAGCCCAATGGGAGGCCGAAACCCTAATTTCTCCTCCTGGTCCATGTTGTAGCCTATAAATAGTCAATCTCAGCAGTCCGGAAGGTTAAAAAGACACGCTTAAAATCGTGAAACACAATAGAACTGCAGATTGAGTTCGTCTTAGTGATCGTTGCCCACATAACGTTAAGACATGGCTTAGGAATACAACAGAAGATTGGAAGATCATGTGCTGTTGTTGTTCGTGTTGTTCATCCTCTACCTCAAACCCGATGAAAGGTAATTCAATTATATATTTATGCTTCTGCTGCGATAGAATTGCATAGAACCCTAACGGTTTACGCTAACTTAAAGATCCAAACGCCAACAGTATAGTGGTTCGGTTTTTCAACCTGCATCCACTTGGGAAGAAGAGAACTATCTTATTGAGTGAAGCTTACAAGAACAGATCAAATTGTGATCTCAACACACACAGAAACAAGCTTACAGTTCACTCAAAGCAATGATGAAAACTGATGTGAAGAGCTAAATTTGAGCTCTTATATATTGCCAACCCCTTAACCTTTTGATCTGGTTAAACCTCCACTTAATAGCCCACTCTTCATATATAAGATGCAGCCCAACAGTCGGTTCCAAGTAACACCAGAAACTGCTCAACTATAGCTCAATGGGTTTAGGGTTTAGGGTTTTAGGTTTTAGGGTTTAGGGTTTCGGGTTTAGGTTTAGGGTTTTCGGGTTTTGGGTTTTAGGGTTTAGGTTTAGGGTTTTAGGGTCTAGGGTTTAGGGTTTTAGGGTTTAGGGTTTAGGATTTTGGGTTTAGGGTTTTAGGGTTTAGGGTTTAGGGTTTTAGGGTTTTGGGTTTAGGGTTTTAGGGTTTAGGGTTTTAGGGTTTAGGGTTTAGGGTTTAGGGTTTAGGGTTTTAGGATTTTAGGGTTTTAGGGTTTAGGGTTTAGGGTTTTAGGGTTTAGGGTTTAGTGAAATTTTGTAAATGTTATTTCACTGGAAACGGTTACATCGAGTACTTACGTACGATGCGAATACAAAGTCTAGCCACCCTATCCAATCTACTTAAGCCCAACGCTTAAGGTGAAAATAAATTACATCATGAATTCATATACAAAGACGCTATCTGAAGCGTGATTCTATCTGCAATGTGGTTCGGAGATAACATCTTTGTACCATGCTGAAGGGCATTCCTTTCCATCCATATGTGATAGATCGTTGTAGCAAGGGTGATGAAAAAGAGTCTTCTTGCCTTTTTGTTGGTCCTCGTATCCTGGTAGATCTTTCTGAAGGCATCTGTGACTGATGCTAGCCTTCGTCTTCTCCATCCAATCCAATCTTTGACTTGATCTCAAATATATGTGGTGTAATGGCAGTAGAAGAAGATGTGCGATGTGGTCTCCTGATCGAAGCAGAAACCACATCGTTTGTCTTCTCCCGTGCACTACACTATCTTTTGTAGCTGCTCTGTCTCTATGCACCAGCCAAAGTCTGAAACTGTATTTCCTCACAATCCATTTGTGCCAAATCTGTTTGTAGACAAAACTGGAGTCCGCTGTGTATCTATTCCTCAGATAATCATACATGCAACTAGCTTTGAATACTCCACTGTCACAACACTTCTCCATGATATCAATTACTCCTTCACTTCCTTCTGATTCATTCTCGATGGTATTCCTAATGGCAATGAGCACTCTCCATAAGTATGTAGAATTATTACTAGGAGAGGTCACTATCCATGAGGAAGATGAGAGATAGACACAATGAATCCATTTTACCCAAAGGGATGAAGCTTCCCTGTGCACATCCCATAGTGCTGAAGCCAAGAGCGCCTTATTCCAAGTGGTGATGTCCTTCAACCCTAGCCCCCCTGCCTTTTTAGGTTGTAGGATGTCATTCCAACTCACCGGGCTCACCTTCGTTCCCCACAAGAACCTGCGGATAACTGTCTCCACCTTTCTGACCACGACAGCTGGGATTTTAACAATACCACACCAAAAAGATAGAATTCCATATATCCCAGAAGTGATCAATTCCAAACGACCCGTGAATGACAAGAGTTTAGAAGACCAAGTATGTATCATGTTGTTAATGTCATTCAGAAGGGGTGTAAAATCCTCCACTCCTATTCTCTTGATACAAATAGGGATGCCCAAGTATTTGAAAGGAATAGTACCTGTATTATAAGGAAGAATCTGAGCAATACGACGTCGGGCTCGAGTCGAGACTCCCGAGGTAATGAGATTAGATTTCTGAGGATTCGCATTAAGCCCAGAAACTTCAGAGAACCCTTTCAAAATCTTGTCAATACACCTAGCTGTAGCCACATCTCCATAACCCACAACCAAGAGATCATCCGCAAAGATCAAGTGAGAAACATCTACACGTTTACAAATTCTAGAATGGAATCTGTATTCATGTAGATCTACTGCTCTACTCATCAGTCTACTAAAGTATTCCATGCAAATAACAAAGAGGAGCGAAGAAATCGGATCACCTTGTCGAAGACCCCTCTTGCCTTTGAAGAAACCTTCCGGTTTGCCATTGATGAGTAGGGAGTATGAAGTGGTAGTAACACACTGCTCAATCCAGGTACTAAACTTAGAGGGAAAACCTAGGCCCGTAAGCAGATCAAAGAGATACTTCCAGCTAACAGAGTCATAAGCTTTGGAAATGTCCACTTTGGCTGCCATCCTAGGGGAGATATTCCCTGCTCTCCTTCCATAACCCCTGAATATCTCCTCTGCCAGCATCACACAATCTCTCATTTTCCTTCCTTTAATAAATCCAAATTGGGATTGATTTATTAAGGTAGGAAGGCATAGCCTGAGTCGGGCAGCCAAGATTTTAGAAATAATTTTGTACACAGTGTTGCAACACGAGATGGGTCTAAAATCTTGGACTGTCGGCTCATGTTTCTTTTTAGGAACCAAGGAGACAAATGTGGAGTTCATCTGTTTGAGCAACTTGCCTTTTCGAAAGAATTCCTTAACTGCTGCCACTACATCACTACCAACCACATTCCACGCACTCTGAAAGAAGGCCGAAGAATAACCATCAGGTCCAGGTGATTTATTCTTGTTGATTGACCACAAAGCATCCTTGATCTCTGTCTCTTCAACCGGTGCTTCCAGTGTACTAGCATCCACAGCTAAGAGTTTGGGGCCTCTATCCTACACTTCCTGCTCAACTGAAATAGAGGTCGAACTATCCTCTCCAAGAATTGATTGATAATAAGAGAGGAAATTATCAATCAATTCTTGGTATGAAGTAGTGGGGCCACTATTAGTGTGAATAGAGTGAATACCATTCCTTGCTCTATTACTTCGAATGAGAGAGTAGAAATACTTGGTAGCTCGATCCTGGTTCTTAATGTGCTTATGTTTGAGAACCTGCATAAGAAAGTTAGTCTCACAGTCTTCCAGATGCTTCTGCTTTTTGATCACCTCTGCTATCTCCTGTTGAAGGTTGGAATT
This sequence comes from Pogostemon cablin, assembly GCA_023678885.1. Taxonomy (NCBI): domain Eukaryota; kingdom Viridiplantae; phylum Streptophyta; class Magnoliopsida; order Lamiales; family Lamiaceae; genus Pogostemon; species Pogostemon cablin. The sequence goes on along the minus strand of CM043012.1, from coordinate 47,143 downwards.
ATTCAAACTTGACATAAGCAGCGTTTGGAGAAAATGCAAGTGCTCTTTCACTCTATTCACTCTTTCAGAAATGTGAGAATAGTTCTTTTTGTGTAGTTCCTTCAGAGGTGTTTTAAGTGCTTTCAATTTTTTGCATAGGATGTATTGGTTTGTGCCTTCTACTTGTACCTGCCAATAAGAAGAAACAAGAGCAATAAAATTATCATGGTTAGTCCAAAAATTGCAAAATCTGAAGGGTCTTATATAGTGAGGGCTCAGAGTTTGAAAGGATGTGATGGAGGGACAATGATCAGAATTTGTGCCCTGAGGAAGAAACGTGGTTTGTAGAATCCAACCCATACTTCTCCAAATCTTGCATGTCATAACTCTATCTATTTTTGAGCAAGAAGTTCCATTCGACCAGGTATAGAAGCAACCTGTCGAATAAGTATCCTCCATTCCCAGAATAGAACACGTCTCATGCATTTCTCTAGTCCCTGTATTCTGTACAGAGCTATTTCTTTCCCCTTCAAATCTAACACAGTTGAAGTCCCCTCCAAGGATCCATGGCAAAGGGTTAGAGTGGAATAATGAGAGAAGGTGCTGCCACAAACTTCTTCTATCAGCATATCGATTATATGCATAAATGATTGACATGACAAACTCTCTGCGAGTAGTAAGACAACGAGCATTCATCGTGATGGATTGATCACTCAAAACAAAATTCTCCATTTCAAGACGAATTGGATTCCAAGCTACTACAATCCTTCCTCCATTACAAAGATCAAAGTTGTGAATATGATTCCAACCCGGAAACAGTTTATTAACCACTTCATCAACAGACTGAAGAGAGAGTTTAGTTTCCATTAAGCCTGCTATTGCCACATCATGCTCACGCACCAGTTTTTTAAGTGCATTGTGGGTTGGTGTGCGTCCCATCCCTCGCACATTCCAAATAAGAAGACTCATGAGGAAACTACGGGGGCGGTAATAGCTTCCTTCGCAATTGGCCTGCTGATTGTATCCCCATAGTCTTCATAGTGTTCTAGTGTTACTTCTTCATTTCCACCTTGATCTCCTACCAATGTTACCCTCATGTGCTTGTAATTCTTACCAGTTGAGGGTGAAGAGGAGGATTATCCATGATAAGCTGGAACCCAGGTTTGTTTGGAGGTGTTACCTGTGGTGCTAGTATGTGTAATCTGTGGGGTTTCAGTTACTTGATTCTGATCAAAGAGCAGATTAGGGGAGAGTTCATCCAGAGGATTCGTAGAGTCCAGATGAGAGAGGATTTCAAAATGGATGGTAATCATGGGCTGATAATGATTGTGAATTCTGGATGAAGAGGGTTGAGGTTGGATATTGGAAGGATTGCAGGGAGGGGTATTGGTCTGTTTAAACGAAGTGGATGGGTAATTGGTGTAAGATTTTGAGAAGCAATTGGGCTGGGTGGAAACAGGGAGCTGGGCTGAGGGAGTGGGCTTAATATTAGGAATAGTTTGGGTGGGGAGGTGGGCGCCTGATGGGTTGGAATTTGGATTGGGCCGCCAAATTTTGGGGTTTGAGCTTTTATTGATGGGCTTAAGAGAGTGAGGAAAAATAGGTTTAGGAAAGAGGGGGTTGGGCTTTCGGCCTCTATTTTTATTACGCCTTCTCTTACCTGGGAAGAACGGCGCAGCCTCATCATCGTTATTTGTCGCCGATTGCTGCCAATTTTCCTGCTTGCGGCATTCGTGAGCATGATGTCCAAGGGCCGAACATTCAGAGCAAAACTTTGGGTAGAATTCATACTCAATTTTCTGTTTGAAGCCTCCAAATCGACTCTGGACCCAGATATCCTCCGGCAGTTTCGTGGCGGCATTAACATGGACAAGTACTCTGGCGAAGGAAATACGTTCCTTATTTGTAGTGTAATAATCCATCATGATTGGTTCGCCTATTGCAGAGGCAATAATACTCAAGCGTTCGACGGCCCAGTATTTGAGAGGAAGCGAAGGTAGGCGAACCCACACCGGAACAATTGCAAGACCAGCTTCATCAAATTGGAAGTTATCCGGCATCCTCCGTATCATGAGATAGGTGAACTTCCCTTCATATGGGCCATTCTGTATCACTTTTTGAATGTCCTCCTCACTGTTCAATTTGAAGAGAATCCAACCGCTATCATGACTATAGATTTTAACTTCCACGTTCCATTTGTTGGCGATTTCTTTCACTGTCTGGAATCCCGGGTAGCGTCCCGCAAAGCAGCCGATGAGGGTAAAGTTCCATTCATCATCTTCGTTATCGATTAGTTCATCAGAGATAGTTGCCACTCTCGGTTCTAGAGGAGGAACAAAGTGAAGAGTGTGAGTGGGGTTAGGAGTTCGATTGTGGGGGAATGGGTTTTGGAGGTTTGGCTGTGGTTGAGGTTGGACAGATGGAGGCAGGGACGGGGGGATGTTGGAAGATTTGGAGAGGAGGCAGGATTGGAGTGAAAGAGAAGAAGAGGGGTAGAGGTGGGAATGCTGAGGGCGGGCCGAGGGGAGGTGGCTGCATGCAAAGTTTCGGCAGAAGGTGAGGTCGGATTGGAGTGACCGAGGAAGAAATGGTTAGTGGAGGAATTGTGAGGGGAGGGCCTGGAGGAAGGAGTGTTGGTTGAAAGATTTGAGTCAGAGTTAGGTGACGGGTGAGGTGAGTGACTGGGGGAGATAATGGAGTTGAGGGGAGTAGGGGAGCACTTCCTCGCCGGAGGTTGGGTTGGAGGAGATGGCAGAGGGGTATGTGGGGTGGAAGAGAGAGAGAGTGTGGGGCCCAATAGCTTGTCTTTGAAAGTAATAGGGTTGTTGAGACTATTTGAAGGAACAGTGTGGCAGGGACTAGATTGTGATAAGGAATTTGAATTATTGGACAAGGTGGGGTACGTGTCAACCTCTGATTTGTTTAGGAGAGAAGAGTGGAAAGAGGAACCTGTACCACTTACCAAAAAGGTGCTAGTAGCTGCTGCTTCCAAGGAGGAAAGAAGAGAGAAATTCAAATTAGAATTTTGAACATGGGAGGGTTCCTTCTGGACTGTTGAAGCAGCATTCTTCAGTTGACTCTCCATAGACACTTGTTTCAATATATCAGAGTTCTCGCTACCATTTAAGGTATCATCTTCATGTTGTCCAATTTTCTCTACGGCAGTAGCGACCGGAGGCATATCATGAACGGACATCACACCTCGCTGTGAGTTATCATCTTCATCTTGTCTAATCTCTTGGGTGATTGCAGCGGCCAAAGGAAGATCCAGAATGGACATCTGAGCATTAAATGTGCAGTCCATGCACGAGGGGGACAGTGGATTGGCTCTAGAGCGAGTTTTGACATTATGTTTGGGGTTTTTTTGGTTTTTACCAGAACTCAACTTCCTACTGTTGGATGAGGAAGGAGCTGATGCCTTTCGACGGAGTTTCATAGCACACTTAAACGGCCAAGCTCTACACAATGATGACTACACTGGGGTAGCCGGAGCACCGGACATCATCGTGGTAGCAGGGGCCAAAGGAACAGGGAGGAAAACTAGAGAGAAGTCAGAGCAAAAGTCTAGAGAGAGAAATGTGGGTTTGGTTGGGTTTGGTTTAGGGTTTAGGGTTTAGGGTTTTAGGGTTTAGGGTTTAGGGTTTAGGGTTTAGGGTTTAGTGAAATTGGTAAATGTTATTTCACTGGAAACGGTTACATCGAATACTTACGTACGATGCGAATACAAAGTCTAGCCACCCTATCCAACCTACTTAAGCAAAATGCTTAAGGTGAATAATAAAATACATCATGAATTCATATACAAAGACGCTATCTGAAGCTTGATTTTATCTGTAATGTGGTTCGGAGATAGCATCATTGGGCCATGCTGAAGGGTATTCCTTTTCATCCATATATGGTAGATTGTTGTGGCAAAAGTGATGAAAAGGAGTCTTCTTGCCTTTTTGTTGGTCCTCGTATCTTGGAAGATCTTCCTGAAGGCATCTGTGACTGATGCTAGTCTTCGTCTTCTCTATCCAATCCATCTTTTGACTTGATCCCAAATATTTGTGGTGTAAGGGCAGTGAAAGAAGATGTGCGATGTGGTCTCCTGATCGAAACAAAAACCACATCGTTTGTCGTCTCCCGTGCACCATACTCTATCCTTTGTGGCAACCCTGTCTCTATGCACCAGCCAAAGTCTGAAACTGTATTTCCTCACAATCCATTTGTGCCAAATCTGTTTGTAGACAAAACTCGAGTCCGCTGTGTATCTACTCCTCAAATATTCATACATGCGACTAGCTTTAAATACTCCACTGTCACAACACTTCTCCATAATATCAATTACTCCTTCACTACCTTCTGATTCATTCTCGATGGTATTCTTAATGGAAATGAGCACTCTCCATAAGTATGTAGAATTATTACCGGGAGAGATCACTGTCCATGAGGAAGATGAGAGATACACACAATGAATCCATTTCACCCAAAGGGATGAAGCTTCCCTGTGTACATCCCATAGTGCTGAAGCCAAGAGTGCTTTATTCCAAGTGGTGATGTCCTTCAACCCTAGACCCCCTGCATTCTTAGGTTGTAGGATGTCGTTCCAACTCACCGGGCTCATCTTCGTTCCCCACACGAACCTGCGTATAACCGTCTCTACCTTTCTGACCACTACAGCTGGGATTTTAACAATGCCACACCAAAAAGAGAGAATTCCATATATCCCAGAAGTGATCAATTCCAAACGACCCGTGAATGACAAGAGTTTAGAAGACCAAGTATGTATCATGTTGTTAATGTCATTCAGAAGGGGTGTAAAATCCTCCACTCCTATTCTCTTGCTACAAATAGGGATGCCCAAGTATTTGAAAGGAATGATACCTGTGTTGTAAGGAAGAATCTGAGCAATACAACGTCGGGCTTGAGTCGAGATTCCCGAGGTAATGAGATTAGATTTCTGAGGATTCGCATTTAGCCCAGAAACTTCGGAGAACCCTTTCAAAATCCTGTCAATACACCTAGCTGTAGCCACATCTCCATAACCCACAACCAAGATATTATCCGCAAAGATCAAGTGAGAAACATCTACGCGTTTACAAATTCTAGAATGGAATCTGTATTCATGTAGATCTACTGCTCTACTCATCAATCTACTAAAGTATTCCATGCAAATAACAAAGAGGAGTGAGGAAATCGGATCACCTTTTCTAAGACCCCTCTTGCCTTTGAAGAAACCCTCCGATTTGCCATTGATGAGTAGGGAGTATGAAGAGGTGGTGACACACTGCTCAATCCAAGTACGAAACTTAGAGGGAAAACCTAGGCCCGTAAGCAAATCGAAGAGATACTTCCAGCTAACAGAGTCATAAGCTTTGGAAATGTCCACTTTGACTGCCATCCTAGGGGAGATATTCCCTGTTCTCCGTCCATAACCCTTGAAGATCTCCTCTGCTAGCATCACACAATCTCTCATTTTCCTTCCTTTAATAAATCCAAATTGAGATTGATTTATTAAGGAAGGAAGGCAATTTCTGAGTCGAGCAGCCAAGATTTTAGAGATAATTTTATAGACAGTGTTACAACAAGAGATGGGTCTAAAATCTTGGACTTTCGGCTCATGGTTTGTTTTGGGGATCAGGGAGACAAATGTGGAGTTTAATTGCTTGAGCAACTTCCCTTTCTGAAAGAATTCTTTAACTGCTGCCACTACATCTCCACCAACCACATTCCACGCACTCTGGAAGAAGGCCGAGGTGTATCCATCAGGTCCAGGTGATTTGTTCTTGTTGATTGACCATAAAGCATCTTTGATCTCTGCCTCCTCAACTGGTGCTTCCAGGGTACTAGCTTCCATAGTTGAGATTTTTGGACCTCCATCCAAAACTTCCTGCTCCACTGATAGAGAGAGAAAATTATCAATCAATTCTTGGTATGAAGTAGTGGGGCCTCTATCAGTGTGAATAGAGTAAATACCATTCCTTGCTCCATTACTTCGTATGAGAGAGTAGAAATACTTGGTAGCACGATCCTGGTTCTTAATGTGCTTATGCTTGAGAACCTGCATAAGAAAGTTAGTCTCACAGTCTTCCAAGTGTCTCTGCTTATTGATCTCTTCTGTAATCTCCTGTTGAAGCTCAGTATTATTCAAATTTGACATAAATAGCGTTTGGAGATAATGTAAGTGTTCTCCCCCTCTATTCACTCTTTCAGAGATGTTAGAATATTTCTGCTTGTGTAACTCCTTCAGAACTGTTTTTAGTGCTGTCAACTTTTTGCAAAGGATGTATTGCTTTGTCCCTTCTACTTGTACCTGCCAATAAGAAGAAACAAGAGCAATAAACTTATCATGGTTAGTCCAAAAATTACAAAATCTGAAGTGTCTTATATAGTGTGGGCTTGGATTTTGAAAGGCAGTGATGGAGGGGCAGTGATCAGAGTGAGTGCCCTGAGGAAGAAAATTGGTTTGTAGATTCCAACCCATACTTCTCCAAAGCTTGCATATCATAACTTTTTCTATTTTTGAACAGTTAGTTCCATTCGACCAAGTATAGAAACAACCTGTCGAGTTAGTATCTTCCACTCCCAGAATAGAGCACGTGTCATGCATTTCTCTAGTCCCCGTAATCTGTGTAGAGCTATTTCTTTCCCCTTCAAATCTAACACAGTTGAAATCCCCTCCGAGTATCCATGGCAAAGGGTTGGAGTGGAATAATGATACTAGGTGCTGCCACAAACTTCTTCTATCAGCATATCGGTTATAAGCATAGATGATTGACATGGCAAACTCTCTACGAGTAGTAAGACAACGAGCGTTCATCGTGATGGATTGAGCACTCAATACAAAATTATCCATTTCAAGACGAGTTGGGTTCCAAGCAACTACAATCCTTCCTCCATCACAGACTTCAAAGTTGTGAATATGATTCCAACCTGGGAAAAGTTTCTTGACTACTTCATCGACGGTCTGAAGAGAGATTTTGGTTTCCACTAAACCTGCTATTGCTACATCATGCTCACGCACCAGTTTTTTGAGTGCACTGTGGGTTGGCGTGCGCCCCATCCCACGCACATTCCAAATCATGAGACTCATGGAAAATTTTCGGAGGAGGTGAGGCCCTCCTCTGCAATTTTCCTGTTAATCCAATCTCTGTGATCAACTAGGTTCTCCTGTTCATTCTCATCTGTCAGTGTCCTATTCTTATTCTCCAAAGAATTAGTATTTCTATGCTTGAAGTTTTTGTCCATGGAGGAAGACGACTCACCACTGTAGACTGGGACCCACGCCTTCTTGATGATGCGAGTAACTTGCATGTCTAGGTTGGCTTGCAGGGGTTCCACCGGTCGGTCAAGGACAGAGTAATATGGGAGGGAGGAGTCTTCGGGGGTAATGGGCTCCATTAAGGTAAGGGCTGCAAATTTGTTTTGTGTGTTGGCCTGGGAATTGTTAACAGAAAGAGTGGCCATAGAGAAGATGTTTGGGGGGGTCGAGCTACTGGGCCTGGGGTTAGAGGAGGTGTTGGTTTTGAGTGAGGAGTGTGTTTGTATATTGGTTTGTTCATACAGAGGTGGAGGGGGGATTTGGGCCAAGGTAGAGGGGGGAATTGGGCCGGATGTTTGAGGTATTTGGGTCAATGTGATTAGAGTTATGGGCTGGAATGTTATTGGGCCTATAATTGTGGAGATTTTTGGGGTAGGATGGGTTGGGCCGATTAACTCTTTTTCTATTACTTTTCCTCTTACCAGGGAGAAAGGGCGCATCTGCTTCAGATGTAGCAGTTGGTGCCGGCTGTTCGTTCTGAGTATGACGACATTCACTGGCGTGATGGCCTAAGATTTTACACACGGAGCAAAATTTTGGATAGAACTCATATTCTACCCGTTGCCGAAATCCTCCAATTCTACTTTATATCCAAATTTCTTCAGGAAGAACCATGGTGGCATTAACATGAATCAGTACTTGGGCAAAGGAGACTCGTTCCTTATTTGTGGTGTAATAGTCCATCATAACAGGTTCTCCAATTGCGGAAGTAATGATACTCAATCGATCAGTGGTCCAATACTTAAGAGGAAGTGAAGGGAAACAGATCCAAACTGGTACAATTGAAAGTCCGGATTCATCAAATTGGAAGTTGTCCGGCATCCTTCGTAGCATTAGATACTTGAGGTTGCCTTCGTATGGGCCATTTTGGATTACCGACTGTGCATCTTCTTCGCTGTTTAACTTAAATATGAGCCAACCACTGTCATGGCTAAAGATTTTCTCTTCAACTTTCCATTTGTTGACAATGTCCTTCACGACTTGGAATCCCGGGTATCGACCCGCAAAGCATCTAATTAAAGTATAGTTCCATTCATCATCCTCGTTGTCTAGGACATCATCTGGGATGATTGCTACTCCAAGTTCCTTCTGTGGTACAAATTTGAGAGTGTGGATAGGGTTAGGGGCTCGATTATGAGCAAAGGGAGTTTTAAGGATAAAAGTTATCTTATCTGGTGGCTTGGAAATAGGGAAGGGTTTAGAATTTGTGACTGGATCCGAGGACAAGGAGGGGGGAGTTGGTTTAGAGTGATGAAGGAGAAGGGGTGGAGAGGTGAAGGGAGTCAGAGAATTAGAGGAAGCTGGATCGATGTTGAATATGGAATCAGGGAGATGACTAGTCGAAGGGGCATGGTTAACGTGTTGCATGGGGGAATAGGCCAGAAGAAGGAGGGAGGGAGGAGAAGGGGAGGGAGAGAGCAGTGATGTGTGAAGGCTCAGCAAGGTGACTATTTGCATGGAGGAGTTTGTTGGAGGGAGGCTGGGGGGAAGGAGTTTGGACACCGGAGAAGAAGTTTTTGGCTGCATTTCCAGTTGCACAGGGCTCCAAGCTGGTGAAGGAGTAGGATGGGACAAGGGAGAGGTTTGACTTGCCAAAAGTTTGTCTTTAAAGGTACAATGATAGAAATTACTTTTGTGTGTGGCAGGGACAAAGGAGTTAGAAAGGGAAAGCAAATTTGAATTATTGTGGGATGAAGGACACTTGTCAGACATCAACATCACTTTGGGGCCACCTAGTGTTGTGGTGTCCAAAAGTTGATCAACTTTTTCACCTACACACACACATTCCAAGGAGGAGAGAGTACCTAAATTCAAATTTGATGGGATATTTTCCTTTGCTTGAAACAGCGAGTCTGAGCAATTATCAGTTGCTGCTACCGGATTCAAGTCTGAATACTTCTCAGTCGCATCCATTGGATTCTTGCTCCGACCATCAATTGTCATAGATTGTCCCGGAACAAGTGCTATCCGCACCAAGGGAAGTTGCTGAGAATTATTCTTCAACATCCTGGAGTTATCAACACTTCCTGGTGACTGAATGAAGGTCTGAAGTTCAACTGTTGATGGCGAAAACTGCTGATGTTGTGAATCTGGGGACTGCATCAGCATATCCGACTCCATCCGTCGCTGCTGTTTCTAGTTCGTTGCTTCCACCAGACGCTGCCGGTTTTGAATTTCAACATCGTCTTCAGCTTCTGGCATTTTTTCCTTCAAGATTCCTCTTTGTGGTTCGAACATATCATCACTGAAATAGCTCTCAGCCGTAGGGTCAGTTAAGAAATCCAGTATATGGACACATGTGTGTTAGTTGAACAGTTATTGGAAGGGGAGTGAAGAACGGACGATGCCGGAGCTCCATTTAGGGTTTAAGTTTTAGGGTTTTAGGGTTTAGGGTTTAGGGTTTTAGGGTTTAGGGTTTTAGGGTTTAGGGTTTAGGGTTTTAGGGTTTAGGGTTTAGGGTTTTAGGGTTTAGGGTTTAGGGTTTTAGGGTTTTAGGGTTTAGGGTTTTGGGTTTAGGGTTTAGGGTTTTGGGTTTTAGGGTTTTAGGGTTTAGGGTTTAGGGTTTAGGGTTTTAGGGTTTTAGGGTTTAGGGTTTAGGGTTTAGGGTTTAGGGTTTAGGGTTTAGGGTTTAGGGTTTAGGGTTTAGGGTTTAGGGTTTAGGGTTTAGGGTTTAGGGTTTAGGGTTTAGTGAAATTGGTAAATGTTATTTCACTGGAAACGGTTACATCGAGTACTTACGTACGATGCGAATACAAAGTCTAGCCACCCTATCCAATCTACTTAAGCAAGGTGCTTAAGGTGAATAAAAAAATACATCATGAATTCATATACAAAGACGCTATCTGAAGCGTGATTCTATCTGCAATGTGGTTCGGAGATAGCATCCTTGTGCCATGCTGAAGGGCATTCCTTTCCATCCATATGTGATAGATCGCTGTAGCAAGGGTGATGAAAAGGAGTCTTCTTGCCTTTTTGTTGGTCCTCGTATCCTGGAAGATCTTCCTGAAGGCATCTGTGACTGAAGTTAGCCTTCTTCTTCTCCATCCAATCCATCTTTTGACTTGATCCCAAATATATGTGGTATAAGGGCAGTGGAAGAAGATGTGCGATGTGGTCTCCTGATCGAAGCAGAAACCACATCGTTTGTCGTCTCCCGTGCACCACACCCTATCCTTTGTAGCTACTCTGTCTCTATGCACCAGCTAAAGTCTGAAACTGTATTTCCTCACAATCCATTTGTGCCAAATCTGTTTGTAGACAAAGCTCGAGTCCGCTGTGTATCTACTCCTCAAATAATCATACATGCGACTAGCCTTGAATACTCCACTGTCACAACACTTCTCCATAATATCAATTACTCCTTCATTACCTTCCGATTCATTCTCAATGGTATTCCTAATGGCAATGAGCACTCTCCATAAGTATGTAGAATTATTACCGGGAGAGGTCACTGTCCATGAGGAAGATGAGAGATAGACACAATGA
>CM043012.1:0-30875 GCA_023678885.1 Pogostemon cablin | reverse complement strand
CCGGCTGGTTTTTGGTGTTTCGCTTTAATCTGTTGGCAAGATAAGCACTTTGATACAAATTCAGTAGTATCCCGTTTCATACCTGGCCACCAATAATGCTCCCGAAGTGTTCTATACATTTTGGTACTACCAGGATGCATAGCATAGGCTGAAGATGGGCTTCCCTCAAGAATAGCTCTACGAACATCAAGTTCTGATGGAACACAAACACGATTTTTAAAAGTAAAAGTCCTTCATCCCGAATTTGATATTCTGTTTCTTTCCTTGATTTAGCTTCGCCATCTTCTGTTGTAAATAAACATCTGTGATTGTCTTTCTCGAATTTTCTCGAACAAGGTAGGTCCTAACCTCGAATTTGGCGATTAAGGCAGAATCATTAGACTTTTTCCACAATCGAGCGAAATGTGTAAAGATTTAAATTGCTCCAACATAGGAAGATAAAAAGATTGAATTGAAGCAAGTGAGGTAGAAGACTTTCTACTCAAGCATCTGCAACAACGTTCGCCTTGCCAGGATGATAATCGATGACTAAGTCATAGTCACTAATCAACTCCATCAATCGCCTTTTGCCTGAGGTTGAGCTCCTTTTGCGTGGTGATATACTTTAAGCTCTTGTGATCAGTGAAAACCCGACAAGTTGCACCATACAGATAGTGCCTCCATAACTTCAATGCAAAGACGATTGCAGCCAACTCTAAATCATGTGTAGGGATAATTTTCTTCGTTCTTCTCTCAATTGCCTTGAAGAGTAGGCAATAACCTTTTTCTTTTGCATGAGAACGCATCCTAATCCTGTCTCGAGGCGTCGCTATAAATGGTAAATTCTTCTCCAATCGCTGGGTCTGGAAAAGCAAGAATAGGAGCTGAAACGAGTCGTCTTTTCAATTCTTGAAATGCTTCTCGCATTCTTCACTCCATTCAAATTTTACCCCTTTCCGAGTCAATTTAGTCAAAGATGAAGCCAATAACGAAAAGTCTTTGACAAACCGTCGATAATATCCAGCTAATCCCAGAAAACTACGAATCTCTGTCACGTTCTTTGGATGCTCCCAATCTAGTATAGCTTGAATCTTCACTGGATCGACGTAGATTCCTTCTTTAGAAATGTGATGACCCAAAAAGCTTACCTCGCGAAGCCAAAATTCACACTTCGAGAATTTAGCATAAAGCTGATTTTCTCTGAGAAAGTTCAGAGCAATTCTTAGATGCTGAGAATGCTCGCGTCCGATTTAGAATAAATAAGAATGTCATCAATGAAGATGATGACAAACTTATCTAAGTACGGCCGAAAGACCCGATTCATAAGATCCATAAAATTGCAGGAGCATTTGTGAGTCCAAAAGGCATAACATAGAATTCAAAATGACCGTATCTGGTTCGAAAAGCAGACTTAGGAATATCAGATTCCCTAATCTTGAGTTGGTGATAATCGGATCGCAAATCAATTTATGAGAACACAGTTGCTCCTTGCAATTGATCAAACAGATCATCGATTCTTGGAAAGGATATTTGTTCTTGATTGTCACCTTGTTCAATTGACGGTAGTCCGACACATAGACGAAGTGATCCATCTTTCTTCTTGACAAAAAGAACTGGAGCACCCCATGGAGATGTGCTAGTCGTATGAAACCCTTCTCCAATAATTCCCCAAGTTGTGTCTGGAGTTCCTTAAGCTCAGCAGGCGACATTCGATATGGAGTAATCGATATAGGTTGTGATTCCAGAAGTACGTCAATGAAAAATCAATCTCTCGATTCGGAGGTTGTCCTGGTAAGTCTTCGGAAAGACATCAGGAAATTCATTTCACGATTGGGATGTCATCTAGTTTAGTTTCAGAAAGAGAAGTATCGATGACAAATGCCAAGAATGCCTCACAACCCTTACGCATTAATTTATGCGCAGTCAACATAAATAAAAGAGAGGGATCTCTTTGAAGTTTACCCTCAAAAACAAGTTCTGAGAATCCTGGTCTACGAAAAATAACAAGCTTCTCGTGGCAATCGAGAATTGCATGATGAGAAGAAAGCCAATCCATGCCAAGAATAACATCAAGATCAATCAAAGGCAATGGTATCAATTCAGCCTCTAAAATGACATCTTTGATCTTCAATGGACAACCAAGGAATACCGAATCACGAATTAGACGCTCTCCAAGAGGGGTATGAACGATGATTCCAGGTGACAAATGAGAGATAGGATAATCTAAGATCGCAGTAAGATCATCTCGGATATAAGACCTATCAGAACCTGGGTCAAATAAAGCGTAGACCTGATGGTCTCCCACAAACACATGGCCTAAAGAAGCAATATTAGGTGAGATTGTGATTTAAAAAATTTGAAAAGTTAGAATTTCTTACGAATGTTTTATTCGTAATCAAGTGGCATAACAAGGCGGGGTTAGATTTAGCATGTGAAAATACTCAAATTATAAATTACCTGTCACAACCTTCGGATCTGAGCGAGCCTCTTCTTGGGAAATATGAAATACTCTAGTTTGCTTCCTTCCTTGCATAGGTGATTGAGTACTAGGGCCGCTTGAGGCATCGGCACTCTGGTAAATGCAGATCGAGTGTCTCTGGGTGTAGAATATGTTAGTTTACCACGAAGCTGACCAGAACCCTGACTGCTCGTCCCATAAGCTGAGGACAAGAACTTCGCATATGCCCCGGCTGTCGACACTAAAAACATACTTGAGGAGCCTTACAGGGGCCGTCATGATATTTAGGCAATTCTGGCACTTGCGATTTTCACCAACCGATCCCGAGACATTGCTCCCCCTCCTCTGCTAAACTGCTCCCGAGGTTGAGGAAAACTAATAGATGCCGAACTTGGTGCGCCACGCGAAGATCCCACACCCCTAAACACCTTCGATGCATTTCCTGAAATGCGCTCCCTTGCCTTTTCTTTTGAGATCGTTCTGCAAGCTTATGTCTCGCCTGAACTAAACCTTCTACCCTCAGGCTTCTTCTCTACGAGATCGTCAAGACTCTCGTACTTGTCTCCGGACTTGATGCGATCTCGAATATTTAAATTAAGACCATCTTCAAATCTCTTGCATAAGTCTCTCGTCGTATATGACTCAGAGTGAATTCTCGCAATTCCAAAATTTACTTTCGTACTCAACGACCGACATAATGCCTTGAAAGAGGTTGAAGAACTCCTTTCTCTTCTGATCCTTGATGTACTGAGAGAAGTATCGATCTTTGAATCGTTCAACAAAGATAGCCCACGTAATAGTAACCGAAGATGTCTCTTTTAGATTCTGCCACCATCGTCGTGCATCTGGGCCTAACAGCTTGGTCGCAATGACCACACGATAACATTCTTCAATCATCAAGGTGTCAAAGGTCTCTGTAATCTCCTTTAACCATGCCACCGCTTTAGAAGCATCTCTTGCACCGTCAAATTTCGAAGTCCCCATGTTTTCAACTGCTTTCACCAAATCAGGTATAAAAAGTGCACCTCGAGAAGCAGAACCTCCTAAAGCCATTTCTGGAGTAAAAACTGGTACATTAGATGTAGGTCGAATCGATTCATTAGCACGAAGAACCTCTTCAGTGACAGTCGTAGTTGTATGAGCCGTTGTAGGTGGTGGAACACCATGTATTCGAATGTGATCATAATACAATTGGTACTGCTCGGGTGTCATCATGTGCTCAACCCGCAACTGGGCCCCGTGGTTGCTCTACCTGGGAAACTGGCACCCTATGATCAGAATCGATAGGGTCTGTAACCATCGGAGGAATGACATGATCAGAAGAAACATGTCTTCGAGGTCCACGAGGAACAGAAGAGAGTAGAGGACTCGGAGGATCACGAGGAGCGTGTCCTCGACCTCGACCTCGAACTGGAGGTGCCATAATGACTGAAAGGAAGAAAGGAAAGAAAATGCAAGGTCAACGTCAAGGCAATACGATACCTTAGGATGACATAGAAACAAAGTTGGACTCATTGGCTTGACACAAAAAGAATGAGAATCATAAAACTAGGCTCTGATACCAAGAAAGTTGTCACGCCCCCGACCCTAGACAGAACGCGACAACCGCCACGTTAACCATAAATTTCGCAGAATGGGTGCACTCCACTCCACAAAGTTTATAGAAAACGTAAGGCTTGCTATCAAGTACCTGTAGAGCTGAACAACTGATAACAACGGGTACAACCCGAGGACATCATCTCAAAAAGTATCAACAAGGATTTACAAAGGTACAAAATACAACGGTGTAACTTAGTTTAAAGAAAATATACATGAACGATATAACATCGCGAAGGTACAAAAAGAACATCAAGGGGGTCACCAAATATAAACTATACAATCTCGCCAATGAATCCGTCAATTTACATAAAAGAGAAAGTACCCAAAACACGGATTGGATGACGAGCAAACGATAGGAAAACCTCCAACCAAAACGATATCAACAGCCTGAAAAGGAAAGAATGATGGGGGGTGAGCAAAACCACTAGCTCAGTGAGGTGATAAGCCGGTCACCCCGACCCTTATACGAAGCATGTACTCCCACTCGCGTTCATAACATAAAATCCCACAATTCGTCCCACAATAATTATTCTCACTCAGTGTACATATTAATGAAAATAAAAACCTTAGTGCACATTTATGAATAACACAATTAGTCAAACAACATGTTATCACATAAAAGACGCGTGTGTAGTCAATATCCTCCTCGAACTGAGCTCTCCGTCGAGAGACAGTCCAAGCCCGTCACCGTTACTCTAGATAAAATGCACATTAATATTCTTTCTCAATACGCCAAGTGCTAAAGTTCACAATTCAATATCGACGTGAATACTTGAAATGATCAAACATATAAACAATATGACATGCATGTCCCACACCGGTGACATTGACTGAGCCTGACGACCTA
The DNA here is from genome assembly GCA_023678885.1 of Pogostemon cablin. NCBI lineage: Eukaryota > Viridiplantae > Streptophyta > Magnoliopsida > Lamiales > Lamiaceae > Pogostemon > Pogostemon cablin. The sequence goes on along the minus strand of CM043012.1, from coordinate 25,992 downwards.
TGACTGATCTATAATAGCTGATCCATCTAACGATCACCCTCCAAAGTATCAGTATTTGGCAAATGGATAGGTGCCCCGTTAGATCTAACTCACCCGGGTTTGCCAAGCAACGGGCAATTGGTTGTCACTCTAACTCACCCGAACCGCGACAAATTCGGCTACTTAATCAATGTCGCTCCAACTCACCCAAACCGTGGCCAATTCGGCTACTTAACCTTGGTACCAACAGGCATACATATGCATATGCATCATAAGATGAATAACGACTCAAGTTAGAGTCTTAATTGGCACACAAGAATAACCAAAAATCAATAATACTCATAAAATGGCTAACATGACTCTAACCAGAGCAATCGAGCCAATCAGGCTCTTTACCACATAACATAATACCAAATAATTTTCTTATCAATTAACTAAAACTAAAATAAATGCACATTTATCGAGGGTCCACACTTCCCACAAGAGAAGGCGTTCTCGATTATCAACTCACAAGGAAGTGATTAACTCTCTCCGGAATCTGAAGTCGGTCCCTTGCCCTTCGTCGATGGTTCTTTACCTAGAATGGAGATGAGCAATTAAAGAAAAATTAAATATAACTAACTATTAGCGTTAACATCCCTTTCATTGCTAAAAACAAATCCTAATCGAGTTCGAACGAGTCGATATTAAATAAAAATGGCATGTAACTCCTTAAAATCAGTTCCCAATCCCATATAAACCGTTTCAATACATTAACTAAACGAAACGATAAAAAAAAAATAAGTTTGAATTCGACATAAAAATTCTAAAATTTTCCAGCTAGCGGCAGTTTACGAGAAAAATCATAACTAATTGTAGAATAATCGGATTGAGGCGTTTCAAGTGGCTACAGAAAGCTAACGAGTTCAGCTATGTACAGAAATTAAGTTTGCAAACTTTCGAGGTAATAGCTATGTCAAAATCAGTTCGAACAGTCTGCAAATTACCCACATACCAAAAAGAAAAACCCCACAAAATTACAAAATCATGGAAGAAGGAAGCTTAATTCACACACCACTTACCTCAAAACAACTTAAAAACAACCTAGGATGAGGGTTGTAAGGGAGAATTTGATCAACAAGGGTTCTCCTCTTCCTCTCTCTTTTCCCCTCTTTTGCTTTTCTTCTCCCGTTCTTCTCTCTCTTTTTTTTTAACTTTAGCCTTAATAATTATATATCAGGCCATTTAAGTGGGCTGAAACTTTGGGCCACAAAATAAATAAATAAATAAATTTGGGCTTTCAAAAAAAATCTAGTTGGGCTTAATTGGGCTGGCCTTTTGGGCCATAAAAATAAATAATTAGGTTTTGGGCTTTCTAACAAAATCTAGTTAGGCTAAGATAGGGCTGGCCTTTTGGGCCATAAAATAATTAAATAGGTTTTAGGCTTTCTAAAAAAAAAAATCTAGTTGAACTAAGATATTATAAAAATGAAGGAGATATGCATTGAAACGAAGGATATGTAGATCATAACATGCATATGAACATCAAAATGAAGGAATATGCATCTAAACAAAGGAAATGGTGATCATAACATTCGAATGTGCATCAAAATGAAGAAAATATGCATCGTAATGAAGGAAATGTTGATCATGACAAGCAAATGAGAATCAAAATGAAGGAATATGCATCGAAAGGAAGGAAATGTTGATCATAACAAGCGATTGAGCATCAAAATTAAGGGAATATGCATCGAAACGAAGGAAAAGTTGATCATGAAAGGAGAATGAGCATCAAAATGAAGGAAATATGCATCGAAACGAATGAAATGTTGATCATAATAAGAGAATGAGCATCAAAATGAAGGAAACCTGCATCGAAATGAAGGAAATATTGATCATAACATGCGAATTGCGCATCAAAATGAAGGAAATGTGCATCGAAACAAAGGAAAAGTTGATCATAACTGGCAAATGAGCATCAAAATGAAGGAATATGCATCGAAACAAAGGAAATGTTGATCATAAGCAAGCGAATGAACATTAAAATGAAGGAATATGAATCGAAACGAAGTAAATGTTTGTCATAACAAGCGAATGGGCATCAAAATGAAAGAAATATGTATCGAAATGAAGTAAATGTTGATTATAACATGTGAATGAGCATCAAAATGAAGGAAATGTTGATAATAACAAGCGAGTGAGGGTCAAAATGAAGGAATATGTATCGAAACGAAGGAAATGTTGATTATATCAAGCGAATGCGCATCAAAATGAAGGAAATATGCATCGAAGCAAAGGAAATGTTGATAATAACTAGCAAATGAGGATCAAAATGACGGAATATGTATCGAAACGAAGGAAATGTTGATCATATAAAACGAATGGGCATCAAAATGAAGGAGATATGCATCGAAACGAAGGATATATTGATCATAACATGCAAATGAACATCAAAATGAAGGAATATGCATCTTAACAAAGGAAATAGTGATCATAACATTCGAATGTGCATTAAAATGAAGAAATATGCATCGTAATGAAGGAAATGTTGATCATGACAAGCAAATGAGAATCAAAATGAAGGAATATGCATCGAAAGGAAGGAAATGTTGATCATAACAAGCGATTGAGCATCAAAATTAAGGGAATATGCATCGAAACGAAGGAAAAGTTTATCATAAAAGAGAATTGAGCATCAAAATGACGGAAATATGCATCGAAACGAAGGAAATGTTGATCATAACATGCAAATGAGCATCAAAATTAAGGAAAATGCATCGAAACAAAGGAAATGTTGATCATAACAAGCAAATGAACATTAAAATGAAGGAATATGAATCGAAACGAAGTAAATGTTTTTTCATAACAAGCGAATGGGCATCAAAATGAAAGAAATATGTATCGAAACGAAGTAAATGTTGATTATAACATGCGAATGAGCATCAAAATGAAGGAATATGCATTGAAACTTGATCATATAACAAGCGAATGAGCATCAAATGAAGGAAATATGTGTCGTAACTAAAGAAATGTTGATCATCAAACTAATGAGCATCAAAATGAAGGAAATATGCATGGAAACGAAGGAAATGTTGATCATAACATGCGAATGAGCATCAAAATAAAGGAAATATGCATCGAAACGAAGGAAATGTATATCATAACAAGCCAATGTGCATCAAAATGAAGCAATATGCATTGAAATGAAGCAAACATTGATCATAACATGCGATGAGCATAAAAATGAAGGAAATATGAATCGAAATGAAGGAAATGTTGATCATAACATACTAATGAGCATCAAAATGAAGGAATATGCATCTAAACGAAAGAAATGTTGATCATAAACAAGCGAATGAGCATTAAAATTAAGGAATATGTATCGAAACGAATGAAATGTTTATCATAACAAGCGAATGGGCATCAAAATAAAAAAATATGCAACGAAACGAAGGAAAATATTGATCATAAAACGCGAATGAGCATCAAAATGAAGGAACATGCATCGAAACGAAGAAAATGTTTATCATATAACAAGAGAAATGAGAATCAAAATGAAGGAAATATGCTTCGAAATGAAGGAAACGTTGATCATAACATGCGAATGAGAATCAAAATGAAAGAATTTGCATCAAAATGAAGGAAATGACAATCATAACAAGCATATGAGCATCAAAATATAGGAAATATGCATCGAAACGTAGAAAATGTTTATCATAACAAGCGAATGAGCATCAAAATGAAGTAAATATGCATCGAAACGAAAGAAATGTTGATTGTAATGAGAGAATGTGCAACAAAATGAAGGAAACATGCGTCGAAAAGAAGGAAATGTTGATCATAACAAGCGAACAAGCATCAAAATGAAGGAATGTGCGTTGAAAACGAAGGAAATGTTGTTCATATCTAGCGAATGAGCATCAAAATGAAGGAAATATGCATCAAAGCGAAGGAAATATTAATAATAAAAAGCGAATGAGGATCAAAATGAAGGAATATGTATCGAAACGAATGAAATGATAATCATATCAAGCAAATGGGCATCAAAATGAAAGAAATATGCATCGAAACGAAGGAATTGTTGATCGTATCACGCGAATGAGCATAAAAATGAAGGAACATGCATCGAAACGAAGGAAATGTTGATCATATAACAAGAAAATGAGAATCAAAATGAAGGAAATATGCTTCGAAACGAAGGAAACATTGATCATAGCATGCAAATGAGAATCAAAATGAAGGAATTTGCATTGAAATGAAGGAAATGGCGATCATAACAAGCATATGAGCATTAAAATGTAGGAAATATGCATCGAAAAGAAGAAAATGTTGATCATAACAAGCGAATGAGCATCAAAATGACAGAATATGTATAGAAAGAAGGAAATGTTGATCATATAAAGCAATGGGCATCAAAATTATGGAAATATGCATCGAAACGAAGGAAATGTTGATCATAACAAGTGAATGAGCATCAAAATGAAGGAAATATACATCGAAGCGAAGGAAATGTTGATAATAACAAGGGAATGAGGATCAAAATGATGGAATATGTATCGAAACGAAGGAAATATTGATCATATAAAGCGAATTGGCATCAAAATGAAGGAAATATGCATCAAAACGAAGAAAATGTTGATCATAACATGTGAATGAGCATCAAAATGAAGGAATATGCATCGAAACGAAGGAAATGTTGATCATAAGAAGCGAATGAACATTAAAATAAAGGAAAAAATGCATCGAAACGAAGGAAATGTTGATCATAACGGCGCGAATGAGCATCAAAATGAAGGAATATGCATCGAAATGAAGGAAATGTTGATTATATAACAAGCGAATGAGAATCAAAATGAAGGAAATATGCTTCGAAATGAAGGAAACATTGATCATAACATGCGAATGAGAATCAAAATGAACGAATTTGCATAGAAACGAAGGAAATGTTGATCATAACATTCGAATGAGCATCAAAATGAAGGAAATATGCATCGAAACGAAGTAAACGTTGATCATGACAAGCATATGATCATCAAAATGAAGGAAATATGCATCGAAACGATGGAAATGTTGATCGTAATGAGAAAATGAGCATCAATATGAAGGAAACATGCATCGAAATGAAGTAAATGTTGATCATAACAAGCGAATGAGCATCAAAATGAAGGAAATGTGCATCAAAACTAAGGAAATGATGATCATAACAAGAAAATGAGCATCAAAATGAAGGAAATATGCATCGAACCGAAGGAAATATTAATAATAACAAGCGAATGAGCATCAAAATGAAGGAATATGCATCAAAATGAAGGAAATGTTGATCATATAACAAGCGAATGAGAAATCAAAATGAAGGATATGCTTCGAAATGAAGGAAACATTGATCATAACATGCGAATGAGAATCTAAATGAACGAATTTACATAGAAATGAAGGAAATGTTTGATCATAACAAGCGAATGAGCATTTCAATATGAAGGAAATATGCATCGAAACAAAGAAAATGTTGATCATGACAAGCGAATGAGCATCAAAATGACGGAAATATGCATCAAAACGAAGGAAATATTAATCGTAATGAGAAAAATGAGCATCAAAATGAAGGAAACCTGCATCGAAATGAAGGAAATATTTATCATAACAAGCGAATTGAGCATCAAAATGAAGGAAATGTGCATCGAAACAAAGGAAATGTTGATCATAACAGGCAAATGAGCATCAAAATAAAGGAATATGCATCGAAACAAAGGAAATGTTGATCATAACAAGCGAATGAACATTAAAATGAAGGAATATGAATCGAAAACGAAGTAAATGATTGTCATAACAAGCGAATGGGCATCAAAATGAAAGAAATATGTATCAAAACGAAGTAAATGTTGATTATAACATGCGAATAAGCATCAAAATGAAGGAAATGTTGATAATAACAAGCGAATGAGGATCAAAATGAAGGAATATATATCGAAAGAATGAAAATGTTGATCATATCAAGCGAATGAGCATCAAAATGAAGGAAATATGCATCGAAGCAAAGGAAATATTGATAATAACTAGCAAATGAGGATCAAAATGACTGAATTTGTATCAAAACGAAAGAAATGTTGATCATATAAAACAAATGGGCATCAAAATGAAGGAGATATGCATCGAAACGAAGGATATATTAATCATAACATGCATATGAACATCAAAATGAAGAAATATGCATCTAAACAAAGGAAATGGCGATCATAACATTCGAATGTGCATTAAAATGAAGAAATATGCATCGTAAGAAGGAAATGTTGATCATGACAAGCAAATGAGAATAAAAATGAAGGAATATGCATCGAAAGGAAGGAAATGTTGATCATAAACAAGCGATTGAGCATCAAAATTAAGGGAATATGCATCGAAACGAAGGAAAAGTTGATCATAAAAGGAGAATGAGCATCAAAATGAAGGAAATATGCATCGAAACGAAGGAAATGTTGATCATAACATGCAAATGAGCATCAAAATGAAGGAAAATGCATCGAAACAAAGGAAATGTTGATCATAACATGCGAATGAACATTAAAAATGAAGGAAATAATATGAATCGAAACGAAGTAAATGTTTGTCATAACAAGCGAATGGGCATCAAAATGAAAGAAATATGTATCGAAACGAAGTAAATGTTGATTATAACATGCGAATGAGCATCAAAATGAAGGAATATGCATCGAAACGTGATCATAAAACAAGCGAATGAGCATCAAATGAAGGAAATATCTGTCGTAACTAAAGAAATATTGATAATAACAAACGAATGAGCATCAAAATGAAGGAAATATGCATCGAAACGAAGGAAATGTTGATCATAACATGTGAATTAGCATCAAAATAAAGGAAAATATGCATTGAAACGAAGGGAAATGTTGATCATAACAAGCCAATGCGCATCAAATGAAGCAATATGCAGTGAAACGAAGTAAACGTTGATCATAAATTGCGAATGTTCATAAAAATAAAGGAAATATGAATCGAAACGAAGGAAATGTTGATCATAACATACGAATAAGCATCAAAATGAAGGAATATGCATCTAAAGAAGGAAATGTTGATCATAACAAGCGAATGAGCATTAAAATTAAGGAATACGTATCAAAACGAAGGAAATATTTATCATAACAAGCGAATGGGCATCAAAATGAAAGAAATATGCATCGAAAACGAAGGAAATGTTGATCATAACACGCGAATGAGCATCAAAATAAAGGAACATGCATCGAAACAAAGAAATGTTTATCATATAACAAGAGAATGAGAATCAAAATGAAGGAAATATGCTTCGAAACGAAGGAAACGTTGATCATAACATGCGAATGAGAATCAAAATGAAGGAATTTGCATCGAAACGAAGGAAATGGCGATCTTAACAAGCATATGAGCATCAAAATGTAGGAAATATGCATCGAAATGAAGAAAATGTTGATCATAACAAGCGAATGAGCATCAAAATGAAGTAAATATGCATCGAAACGAAGGAAATGTTGATCGTAATGAGAGAATGAGCATCAAAATGAAGGAAACATCATGCGTCGAAAAGAAAGAAATGTTGATCATAACAAGCGAACGAGCATCAAAATGAAGGAAATGTACGTCGAAACGAAAGAAATGTTGATCATATCTAGCGAATGAGCATCAAAATGAAGGAAATATGCATCAAAGCGAAGGAAATATTGATAATAACAAGCCAATGAGGATCAAAAAGACGGAATATGTATCGAAACGAATGAAATGATAATCATATCAAGCGAATGGGCATCAGAAGGAAAGAAATATGCATCGAAACGAAGGAATTGTTGATCGTATCACGCGAATGAGCATAAAAATGAAGGAACATGAATCAAAACGAAGGAAATGTTGATCATATAACAAGAGAATGAGAATCAAAATGAAGGAAATATGCTTCGAAACGAAGGAAACATTGATCATAGCATGCAAATGAGAATCAAAATGAAGGAATTTGCATCGAAATGAAGGAAATGGCGATCATAACAAGCATATGAGCATAAAAATGTAGGAAATATGCATCGAAACGAAGAAAATGTTGATAATAACAAGCGAATGAGCATCAAAATGACAGAATATGTATAGAAACGAAGGAAATGTTGATCATATAAAGCGAATGGGCATCAAAATGAAGGAAATATGAATCGAAACGAAGGAAATGTTGATCATAAACAAGTGAATGAGCATCAAAATGAAGGAAATATACATCGAAGCGAAGGAAATGTTGATAATAACAAGAGAATGAGGATCAAAATGATGGAATATGTATCGAAACAAGGAAATGTTGATCATATAAAGCGAATGGGCATCAAAATGAAGGAAATATGCATCGAAACGAAGAAAATGTTGATCATAACATGTGAATGAGCATCAAAAATGAAGGAATATGCATCGAAACGAAGGAAATGTTGATCATAACAAGTGAATGAGCATCAAAATAAAGGAAATATGCATCGAAACAAAGGAAATGTTTATCAAAACACGCGAATGAGCATCAAAATGAAGGAATATGCATCAAAATGAAGGAAATGTTGATCATATAACAAGCGAATTGAGAATCAAAATGAAGGAAATATGCTTCGAAATGAAGGAAACATTGATCATAACATGCGAATGAGAATCAAAATGAATGAATTTGCATAGAAACGAAGGAAATGTTGATCATAACAAGCGAATGAGCTTCAATGAAGGAAATATACATCGAAACGAAGAAAATATTGATCATGACAAGCGAATGAGCATCAAAATGAAGGAAATATGCATCAAAACGAAGGAAATATTAATCGTAATGAGAAAATGAGCATCAAAATGAAGGAAACCTGCATCGAAATGAAGGAGATATTGATCATAACAAGCGAATTGAGCATCAAAATGAAGGAAATGTGCATCAAAACAAAGGAAATATTGATCATAACAGGCAAATTAGCATAAAAAATGAAGGAATATGCATCGAAACAGAGGAAATGTTGATCATATAACATGCGAATGAACATTAAAATGAAGGAATATGAATCGAAACGAAGTAAATGATTGTCATAACAAGCGAATGGGCATCAAAATGAAAGAAATATGTATCAAAATGAAGTAAATGTTGATTATAACATACGAATGAGCATCAAAATGAAGGAAATGTTGATAATAATAAGCGAATGAGGATCAAAATGAAGGAATATGTATCGAAACAATGGGAATGTTGATCATATCAAGCGAATGAGCATCAAAATGAAGGAAATATGCATCGAAGCAAAGGAAATATTGATAATAACAAGCAAATGAGGATAAAAATGACGGAATATGTATCGAAACGAAGAAAAATGTTGATCATATAAAACGAATGGGCATCAAAATGAAGGATATATGCATCGAAACGAAGGATATATTGATCATAACATGCATATGAACGTCAAAATGAAGGAATATGCATCTAAACAAAGGAAATGGTGATCATAACATTCGAATGTGCATTAAAATGAAGAAATATGCATCGTAATGAATGAAATGTTGATCATGACATGCAAATGAGAATCAAAATGAAAGAATATGCATCGAAAGGAAGGAAATGTTGATCATAACAAGCGATTGAGCATCAAAATTAAGGGAATATGCATCGAAACGAAGGAAAAGTTGATCATAAAAGAGAATGAGCATCAAAATGAAGGAAATATGCTTCGAAACGAAGGAAATGTTGATCATAAAAAGCAAATGAGCCTCAAAATGAAGAAACCTGCATCGAAATGAAGGAAATATTGATCATAACAAGCGAATTGAGCATCAAAATGAAGGAAATGTGCATCGAAACAAAGGAAATGTTGATCATAACAGGCAAAATGAGCATCAAAATGAAGGAATATGCATCGAAACAAAGGAAATGTTGATCATAACAAGCGAATGAACATTAAAATGAAGGAATATGAATCGAAACAAAGTAAATGTTTGTCATAACAAGCGAATGGGCATCAAAATGAAAGAAATATGTATCGAAACGAAGTAAATATTGATTATAACATGCGTATGAGCATCAAAATGAAGGAATATGCATCGAAACGTGATCATATAACAAGCGAATGAGCATCAAATGAAGGAAATATGTGTCGTAACTAAAGAAATGTTGATCATAACAAACGAATGAGCATCAAAATGAAGGAAATATGCATCGAAACGAAGGAAATGTTGATCATAACATGTGAATGAGCATCAAAATAAAGGAAATATGATTCGAAACGAAGGAAATGTTGATCATAACAAGCCAATGAGCATCAAATGAAGCAATATGCAGTGAAACGAAGTAAACATTGATCATAAATTGCGATGAGCATAAAAATAAGGAAATATGAATCAAAACGAAGGAAATGTTGATCATAACATACGAATAAGCATCAAAATAAAGGAATATGCATCTAAAAGAAGGAAATGTTGATCATAACAAGCGAATGAGCATTAATATTAAGGAATATGTATCGAAGCGAAGGAAATATTTATCATAACAAGCGAATGGGCATCAAAATGAAAGAAATATGCATCGAAACGAAGGAAATGTTGATCAAAAGACGCGAATGAGCATCAAAATGAAGGAACATGCATCTAAACGAAGAAAATGTTTATCATATAACAAGAGAATGAGAATCAAATGAAGGAAATATGCTTCGAAACGAAGGAAACGATGATCATAACATGCGATGAGAATCAAAATGAAGGAATTTGCATCGAAACGAAGGAAATGGCGATCTTAACAAGCATATGAGCATCACAATGTAGGAAATATGCATCGAAACGAAGAAAATGTTGATCATAACAAGCGAATGAGCATCAAAATGAAGGAAATATACATCGAAGCGAAGGAAATGTTGATAATAACAAGAGAAAATGAGATCAAAATGATGGAATATGTATCGAAACGAAGGAAATGTTGATCATATAAAGCGAATGGGCCAAAATGAAGGAAATATGCATCGAAGCAAAGGAAATGTTGATAATAACTAAAAATGAGGATCAAAATGACGAAATATGTATCGAAACGAAGGAATGATGATCATATAAAACGAATGGGCATCAAAAAAAGGAGATATGCATTGAAACGAAGGATATTTGATCATAACATGCATATGAACATCAAAATGAAGGAATATGCATCTAAACAAAGAAATGGTGATCATAACATTCGAATGTGCATCAAAATGAAGAAATATGCATCGTAATGAAGGAAACGTTGATCATGACAAGCAAATAAATCAAAATGAAGGAATATGCATCGAAAGGAAGAAATGTTGATCATAACAAGCAATGAGCATCAAATTAAGGGAATATGCATCAAAACGAAGGAAAAGTTATCATAAAAGGAGAATGAGCATCAAAATGAAGGAAATATGCATCGAAACGAATGAAATGTTGATCATAACAAGAGAATGAGCATCAAAATGAAGGAAACCTGCATCGAAATGAAGGAAATATTGATCATAACAAGCGAAGAGCATCAAAATGAAGAAATGTTCATCGAAACAAAGGAAATGTTGATCATAACAAATGAGCATCAAAATGAGGAATAGCATCGAAACAAAGGAAATGGTGATCATAACAACGAATGAACATTAAAATGAAGGAATATGAATCGAAATAAAGTAAATGTTTGTCATAACAAGCGAATGGGCATCAAATGAAAGAAATATGTATCGAAATGAAGTATATGTTGATTATAACATGTGAATGACATCAAAATGAAGGAAATGTTGATAATAACAAGCGAGTGAGGGTCAAATGAAGGAATATGTATCGAAACGAAGGAAATGTTGATCATATCAAGCGAATGGGCATCAAAATGAAGGAAATATGCATCGAAGCAAAGGAAATGTTGATATTAACTAGCAAATGAGGATCAAAATGACGGAATATGTATCGAAACGAAGGAAATGTTGATCGTAAGAGAGCGCATCAAAATGAAGAAACATGCGTCGAAAAGAAGTTGATCATAAACAAGCGAACGAGCATCAAAATGAAGGAAATGTGCGTCGAAACGAAGGAAATGTTGATCATATCTAGCGAATGAGCATCAAAATGAAGAAATATGCATCAAAATGAAGGAAATATGATAATAACAAGCGAATGAGGATCAAAATGATGGAATATGTATCGAAACGAATGAAATAATAATCATAACAAGCGAATGGGCATCAGAATGAAAGAAATATGCATCGAAACGAAGGAATTGCTGATCGTAATCGCGAATGAGCATAAAAAGAAGGAACACATCAAAACGAAGGAAATGTTGATCATATAACAAGAGAATGAAAATCAAAATGAAGGAAATATACTTCGAAACGAAGGAAACATTGATCATAGCATGCAAATGAGAATCAAAATGAAGGAATTTGCATCGAAATGAAGGAAATGGCGATCATAACAAGCATATGAGCATCAAAATGTAGGAAATATGCATCGAAACGAAGAAAATGTTGATAATAAACAAGCGAATGAGCATCAAAATGACAGAATATGTATAGAAACGAAGGAAATGTTGATCATATAAAGCGAATGGGCATCAAAATGAAGGAAATATGCATCGAAACAAAGAAATGTTGATCATAACAAGTGAATGAGCATCAAAATGAAGGAAATATACATCGAAAGCGAAGGAAATGTTGATAATAACAAGAGAATGAGATCAAAATGATGGAATATGTATCGAAACAAAGAAATGTTGATCATATAAAGCGAATGGGCATCAAAATGAAGGAAACATTGATCATAACATGCGAATGAAAATCAAAATGAATGAATTTGCGTAGAAACGAAGGAAATGTTGATCATAACAAGCGAATGAGCATCAAAATGAAGGAAATATGCATCGAAACGAAGAAAACGTTGATCATAACAAGCAAATGAGCATCAAAATGAAGGAAATATGCATCGAAACGAAGGAAATGTTGATCGTAATGAGAAAATGAGCATCAATATGAAGGAAAAATGCATCGAAATGAAGTAAATGTTGATCATAACAAGCGAATGAGCATCAAAATGAAGGAAATGTGCATCGAAACTAAGGAAATGATGATCATAACAAGAAAATGAGCATCAAAATGAGGGAAATATGCATCGAACCGAAGGAAATATTTATAATAACAAGCGAATGAGCATCAAAATAAAGGAATATGAATCGAAATGAAGGAAATGTTGATCATATAACAAGCGAATGAGAATCAAAATGAAGGAAATATGCTTCGAAATGAAGGAAACATTAATCATAAACATGCGAATGAGAATCTAAATGAACGAATTTACATAGAAATGAAGGAAATGTTGATCATAACAAGCGAATGAGCATTTCAAAATGAAGGAAATATGTATCGAAACGAAGAAAATGTTGATCATGACAAGCGAATGAGCATCAAAATAAAGGAAATATGCATCAAAACGAAGGAAATATTAATCGTAATGAGAAAATGAGCATCAAAAAGAAGGAAACCTGCATCGAAATGAAGGAGATATTGATCATAACAAGCGAATTGAGCATCAAAATGAAGGAAATGTGCATCGAAACAAAGGAAATATTGATCATAACAGGCAAATGAGCATCAAAATGAAGGAATATGCATCGAAACAAAGGAAATGTTGATCATAACAAGCGAATGAACATTAAAATGAAGGAATATGAATCGAAACAAAGTAAATGTTTGTCATAACAAGCGAATGGGCATCAAAATGAAAGAAATATGTATCGAAACGAAGTAAATGTTGATTATAAACATGCGAATGAGCATCAAAATGAAGGAATATGCATCGAAACATGATCATATAACAAGCGAATGAGCATCAAATGAAGGAAATATGTGTCGTAACTAAAGAAATGTTGATCATAACAAACGAATGAGCATCAAAATGAAGGAAATATGCATCGAAACGAAGGAAATGTTGATCATAAACATGTGAATGAGCATCAAAATAAAGGAAATATGCATCGAAACGAAGGAAATGTTGATCATAACAAGCAACCAATGCGCATCTAATGAAGCAATATGCAGTGAAACGAAGTAAACGTTGATCATAAATTGCGAATGTTTCATAAAAATACAGGAAATATGAATCGAAACGAAGGAAATGTTGATCATAACATACGAAAAAGCATCAAAATGAAGGAATATGAATCTAAAGAAGGAAATGTTGATCATAACAAGCGAATGAGCATTAAAATTAAGGAATATGTATCGAAACGAAGGAAATATTTATCATAACAAGCGAATGGGCATCAAAATGAAAGAAATATGCATCGAAACGAAGGAAATGTTGATCATAACACGCGAATGAGCATCAAAATGAAGGAACATGCATCGAAACGAAGAAAATGTTTATCATATAACAAAATGAGAATCAAAATGAAGGAAATATGCTTCGAAACGAAGGAAACGTTGATCATAACATGCGAATGAGAATCAAAATGAAAGAATTTGCATCGAAACGAAGAAAATGGCGATCTTAACAAGCATATGAGCATCAAAATGTAGGAAATATGCATCGAAACGAAGAAAATGTTGATCATAACAAGAGAATGAGCATCAAAATGAAGTAAATATGCATCGAAACGAAGGAAATGTTGATCGTAATGAGAGAATGAGCATCAAAATGAAGGAAACATGCATCGAAAAGAAAGAAATGTTGATCATAACAAGCGAACGAGCATCAAAATGAAGGAAATGTACGTCGAAACGAAAGAAATGTTGATCATATCTAGCGAATGAGCATCAAAATGAAGGAAATATGCATCAAAGCGAAGGAAATATTGATAATAACAAGCGAATGAGGATCAAAATGACGGAATATGTATCGAAACGAATGAAATGATAATCATATCAAGCGAATGGGCATCAGAATGAAAGAAATATGCATCGAAATGAAGGAATTGTTGATCGTATCACGCGAATGAGCATAAAAATGAAGGAACATGCATCAAAACGAAGGAAATGTTGATCATATAACAAGAGAATGAGAATCAAAATGAAGGAAATATGCTTCGAAAACGAAGGAAACATTGATCATAGCATGCAAATGAGAATCAAAATGAAGGAATTTGCATCGAAATGAAGGAAATGGCGATCATAACAAGCATATGAGCATCAAAATGTAGGAATATGCATCGAAACGAAGAAAATGTTGATAATAACAAGCGAATGAGCATCAAAATGACAGAATATGTATAGAAACGAAGGAAATGTTGATCATATAAAGCGAATGAACATCAAAATGAAGGAAATATGCAACGAAGCGAAGGAAATGTTGATAATAACAAGAGAATGAGGATCAAAATGATGGAATATGTATCGAAACGAAGGAAATGTTGATCATATAAAGCGAATGGGCATCAAAATGAAGGAAATATGCATCGAAACGAAGAAAATGTTGATCATAACATGTGAATGATCATCAAAATGAAGGAATATGCATCGAAACGAATGAAATGTTGATCATAACAAGCGAATGAGTATCAAAATAAAGGAAATATGCATCGAAACGAAGAAATGTTGATCATAACACGCGAATGAGTATCAAAATGAAAGAATATGCATCAAAATTAAGGAAATGTTGATCATATAACAAGCGAATGAGAATCAAAATGAAGGAAATATGCTTCGAAATTAAGGAAACATTGATCATAACATGCGAATGAGAATCAAAATGAATGAATTTGCATAGAAACGAAGGAAATGTTGATCATAACAAGCGAATGAGCATCAAAATGAAGGAAATATGCATCGAAACGAAGAAAACGCTGATCATAACAAGCAAATGAGCATCAAAATAAAGTAATATGCATCGAAACGAAGGAAATTTTGATCGTAATGAGAAAATGAGCATCAATATGAAGGAAACATGCATCGAAATGAAGTGAATATTGATCATAACAAGCGAATGAGCATCAAAATGAAGGAAATGTGCATCGAAACTAAGGAAATGATGATCATAACAAGAAAATGAGCATCAAAATGAAGAAATATGCATCGAACCGAAGGAAATATTAATAATAACAAGCGAATGAGCATCAAAATGAAGGAATATGCATCGAAATGAAGGAAATGTTGATCATATAACAAGCGAATGAGAATCAAAATGAAGGAAATATGCTTCGAAATGAAGGAAACATTGATCATAACATGCGAATGAGAATCTAAATGAACGAATTTACATAGAAATGAAGGAAATGTTGATCATAATAAGCGAATGAGCATTTCAAAATGAAGGAAATATGCATAGAAACGAAGAAAATGTTGATCATGACAAGCGAGAAGCATCAAAATGAAGAAATATGCATCGAAACGAAGGAAATATTGATCGTAATGAGAAAATGAGCATCAAAATGAAGGAAACATGCATCGAAATGAAGTAAATGTTGATCATAACAAGCGATGAGCATCAAAATGAATGAAATGTGCATCGAAACGAAGGAAATGATGATCATAACAAGAAAATGAGCATCAAAATGAAGGAAATATGCATCGAACCGAAGGAAATGTTGATAATAACAAGCGAATGAGATCATCAAAATGAAGGAATATATATCGAAACCAAGAAAATGTTGATCATATCAAGCGAATGAACATCAAAATGAAGGAAATATGCATCGAAGCAAAGGAATGTTGACAATAACTAGCAAATGAGGATCAAAATGACGGAATATGTATCGAAACGAAGGAAATGTTGATCATATAAAACGAATGGGCATCAAAATGAAGGAAATATGCATCGAAACGAAGGAAATGTTGATCATAACAAGCGAATGAGCATCAAAATGAAGGAAATATGCATCGAAGCGAATGAAAAGTTGATAATAACAAGCGAATGAAGATCAAAATGACGAAATATGTATCGAAACAAAGGAAATATTGATCATATAAAGCGAATAGGCATCAAAATGAAGGATATATGCATCGAAACGAAGGAAATGTTGATCATAACATGTGAATGAGCATCAAAATGATGGAATATGCATCGAAACGAAGGAAATATTGATCATATAACAAGCGAATGAGAATTATAACATGCATATATAACATCAAAATGAATGAATATGCATCGCAATGAAGGAAATGTTGATCATAACAAGCAAATGGGAATCAAAATGAAGGAATATGTATCGAAAGGAAGAAAATTTGATCATAACAAGAGATTGAGCATCAAAATTAAGGGATATATAAGCATCGAAACGAAGGAAAAATTGATCATAAAAGGCAATGAGCATCAAAATGAAGGAAATATGCATCGAAACAAAGGAATATGCATCGAAACGAAGAAAATATGCATCGAAATGAAGGAAATGTTGTTCATAACAAGCGAATGAACATTAAAATGAAGGAATATCAATCGAAACGAAGTAAATGTTTGTTATAACAAGCGAATGGGCATCAAAATGAAAGAAATATGTATCGAAATGAAGTAAATGTTGATTATAACATGCGAATGAGCATCAAAATGAAGGAATATGCATCGAAACTTGATCATATAACAAGCGAAAGAGCATCAAAATGACAGAATATATATAGAAACGAAGGAAATGTTGATCATATAAAGCGAATGGGCATCAAAATGAAGGAAATATAGATCATAACAAGCGAATGAGCATCAAAATGAAGGAAATATACATCGAAGCGAAGGAAATGTTGATAATAACAATAGAATGAGGATCAAAATGAAGGAAATATGCATCGAAACAAAGAAAATGTTGATCATAACACGCGAATGAGCATCAAAATGAATGAATATGCATCGAAATGAAGGAAATGTTGATCAAATAACAAGCGAATGAGAATCAAAATGAAGGAAATATGCTTCGAAATGAAGGAAACATTGATCATACCATGCGAATGAGAATCTAAATGAACAAATTTACATAGAAATGAAGGAAATGTTGATCATAACAAGCGAATGAGCATTTCAAAATGAGGAAATATGCATCGAAACGAAGAAAATGTTGATCATGACAAGCGAATGAGCATCAAAATGAAGGAAATATGCATCGAAACGAAGGAAATATTGATCGTAATGAGAAAATGAGCATCAAAATAAAGGAAACATGCATCGAAATGAAGTAAATCTTGATCATAACAAGCGAATGAGCATCAAAATGAATGAAATGTGCATCGAAACGAAGGAAATGATGATCATAACAAGAAAATGAGCATCAAAATGAAGGAAATATGCATCGAACCGAAGAAATGTGATAATAACAAGCGAATGAGGATCAAAATGAAGGAATATATATCGAAACCAAGAAAATGTTGATCATAATCAAGCAAATGAGCATCAAAATGAAGAAAATATGCATCGAAGCAAAGGAAATGTGATAAAAAACTAGCAAATGAGAATCAAAATGACGGAATATGTATCGAAACGAAGGAAATGTTGATCATATAAAACGAATGGGCATCAAAATGAAGGAAATATGCATCGAAACGAAGGAAATGTTGATCATAACAAGCGAATGAGCATCGAAATGAAGGAAATATGCATCGAAGCGAAGGAAATGTTGATAATAACAAGCGAATGAAGATCAAAATGATGGAATATGTATCGAAACGAAGGAAAGTTGATCATATAAAGCTAATGGGCATTAAAATGAAGGATATATGCATCGAACGAAGTAAATGTTGATCATAACATGTGAATGAGCACCAAAATGATGGAATATGCATCGAAACGAAGGAAATGTTGATCATATAACAAGCGAATGAGAATCATAACATGCATATGAACATTAAAATGAAGGAATATACATCGTAATGAAGGAAATGTTGATCAACACATGCAAATGGGAATCAAAATGAAGGAATATGCATCGAAAGGAAGGAAATGTTGATCATAACAAGTGATTGAGCATCAAAATTAAGGAATAAACGAAGGAAAAATTTATCATAAAAGGCGAATGAGCATCAAAATGAAGAAATATGCATCGAAACAAAGGAAATGTTGATCATAAATAGACAATGAGCATCAAAACGAAGTAATATGCATCGAAACGAAGGAAATGTTGTTCATAACAAGCGAATGAACATAAAAATGAAGGAATATCAATCGAAACGAAGTAAATGTTTGTTATAACAGCGAATGGGCATCAAAACGAAAGAAATATGTATCGAAATGAAGTAAATATTGATAATAACATGCAAATGAGCATCAAAATGAAGGAATATGCATCGAAACTTGATCATATAACAAGCGAAAGAGCATCAAAATGACAGAATATATATAGAAACGAAGGAAATGTTGATCATATAAAGCGAATGGGCATCAAAATGAAGAAATTATAGATCATAACAAGAATGAGCATCAAAATGAAGGAAATATACATCGAAGCGAAGGAAATGTTGATAATAACAAGAGAATGAGGATCAAAATGAAGGAAATATGCATCATAACAAAGAAAATGTTGATCATAACACGCGAATGAGCATCAAAATGAATGAATATGCATCGAAATGAAGGAAATGTTGATCAAACAACAAGCGAATGAGAATCAAAATGAAGGAAATATGCTTCGAAATGAAGGAAACATTGATCATAACATGCGAATGAGAATCTAAAATGAACAAATTTACATAGAAATGAAGGAAATGTTGATCATAACAAGCGAATGAGCATTTCAAAATGAAGGAAATATGCATCGAAACGAAGAAAATGTTGATCATGACAAGCGAATGAGCATCAAAATGAAGGAAATATGCATCGAAACGAAGGAAATATTGATCGTAATGAGAAAATGAGCATCAAAATGAAGGAAACATGCATCGAAATGAAGTAAATCTTGATCATAACAAGCGAATGAGCATCAAAATGAATGAAATGTGCATCGAAACGAAGGAAATGATGATCATAACAAGAAAATGAGCATCAAAATGAAGGAAATATGCATCGAACCGAAGGAAATGTTGATAATAACAAGCGAATGAGGATCAAAATGAAGGAATATATATCGAAACCAAGAAAATGTTGATCATATCAAGCAAATGAGCATCAAAATGAAGAAAATATGCATCGAAGCAAAGGAAATGTTGATAAAAACTAGCAAATGAGGATCAAAATGACGGAATATGTATCGAAACGAAGGAAATGTTGATCATATAAAACGAATGGGCATCAAAATGAAGGAAATATGCATCGAAACGAAGGAAATGTTGATCATAACAAGCGAATGAGCATCAAAATGAAGGAAATATGCATCGAAGCGAAGGAAATGTTGATAATAACAAGCGAATGAAGATCAAAATGAGAAGGAATATGTATCGAAACGAAGGAAATGTTGATCATATAAAGCTAATGGGCATCAAAATGAAGGATATATGCATCGAAACGAAGGAAATGTTGATCATAACATTGTGAATGAGCATCAAAATGATGGAATATGCATCGAAACGAAGGAAATGTTGATCATATAACAAGCGAATGAGAATTATAACATGCATATGAACATCAAAATGAAGGAATATGCATCGCAATGAAGGAAATGTTGATCATAACAAGCAAATGGGAATCAAAATGAAGGAATATGCATCGAAAGGAAGAAAATTTTGATCAAACAAGAGATTGAGCATCAAAATTAAGGGAATATGCATCGAAACGAAGGAAAAATTGATCATAAAAGGCGAATGAGCATCAAAATGAAGGAAATATGCATCGAAACAAAGGAATATGCATCGAAACGAAGGAAATATGCATCGAAATGAAGAAAAATGTTGTTCATAACAAGCTAATGAACATTAAAATGAAGGAATATCAATCGAAACGAAGTAAATGATTGTTATAAACAAGCGAAATGGGCATCAAAATGAAAGAAATATGTATCGAAATGAAGTAAATGTTGATTATATACATGCGAATGAGCATCAAAATGAAGGAATATGCATCGAAACTTGATCATATAAAAAGCGAAAGAGCATCAAAATGACAGAATATATATAGAAACGAAGGAAATGTTGATCATAAAAGCGAATGGGCATCAAAATGAAGGAAATATAGATCATAACAAGCGAATGAGCATCAAAATGAAGGAAATATACATCGAAGCGAAGGAAATGTTGATAATAACAAGAGAATGAGGATCAAAATGAAGGAAATATGCATCGAAACAAAGAAAATATTGATCATAACTCGCGAATGAGCATCAAAATGAAATGAATATGCATCGAAATGAAGAAATGTGATCAAATAACAAGCGAATGAGAATCAAAATGAAGGAAATATGCTTCGAAATGAAGGAAACATTGATCATAACATGCGAATGAGAATCTAAATGAACAAATTTACATAGAAATGAAGGAAATGTTGATCATAACAAGCGAATGAGCATTTCAAAATGAAGGAATATATGCATCGAAACGAAGAAAATGTTGATCATGACAAGCGAATGAGCATCAAAATGAAGGAAATATGCATCGAAAACGAAGGAAATATTGATCGTAATGAGAAAATGAGCATCAAAATGAAGGAAACATGCTCGAAATGAAGTAAATCTTGATCATAACAAGCGAATGAGCATCAAAATGAATGAAATGTGCATCGAAACGAAGGAAATGATGATCATAACAAGAAAAATGAGCATCAAAATGAAGGAAATATGCATCGAACCGAAGGAAATGTTGATAATAACAAGCGAATGAGGATCAAAATGAAGGAATATATATCGAAACCAAGAAAATGTTGATCATATAAAGCAAATGAGCATCAAAATGAAGAAAATATGCATCGAAGCAAAGGAAATGTTGATAAAAACTAGCAAATGAGGATCAAAATGACGGAATATATATCGAAACGAAGGAAATGTTGATCATATAAAACGAAATGGGCATCAAAATGATGGAAATATGCATCGAAACGAAGGAAATGTTGATCATAACAAGCGAATGAGCATCAAAATGAAGGAAATATGCATCGAAGCGAAGGAAATGTTGATAATAACAAGCGAATGAAGATCAAAATGATGGAATATGTATCGAAACGAAGGAAATGTTGATCATATAAAGCTAATGGCATCAAAATGAAGGATATATGCATCGAAACGAAGGAAATGTTGATCATAACATGTGAATGAGCATCAAAATGATAGAATATGCATCGAAGCGAAGGAAATGTTGATCATATAACAAGCGAATGAGAATCATAACATGCATATGAACATCAAAATGAAGGAATATACATCGTAATGAAGGAAATGTTAATCAACACATGCAAATGGGAATCAAAATGTAGGAATATGCATCGAAAGGAAGGAAATGTTGATCATAACAAGTGATTGAGCATCAAAATTAAGGGAAATATGCATCGAAACGAAGGAAAATTTAATCATAAAAGGCGAATGAGCATCAAAATGAAGGAAATATGCATCGAAACAAAGGAAATGTTGATCATAAATAGACAATGAGCATCAAAACGAAGTAATATGCATCAAAACGAAGGAAATGTTGTTCATAACAAGAGAATGAACATTAAAATGAAGGAATATCAATCGAAACGAAGTAAATGTTTGTATAACAAGCGAATGGGCATCAAAATGAAAGAAATATGTATCGAAATGAAGTAAATATTGATTATAACATGCAAATGAGCATCAAAATGAAGGAATATGCATCGAAACTTGATCATATAACAAGCGAAAGAGCATCAAAATGACAAATATATATATAGAAACGAAGGAAATGTTGATCATATAAAGAAGTATGGGCATCAAAATGAAGGAAATACATCGAAAACGAAGGAAATATTGATCATAACAAGCGAATGAGCATCAAAATGAAGGAAATATACATCGAAGCGAAGGAAATGTTGATAATAACAAGAGAATGAGGATCAAAATGAAGGAAATATGCATCGAAACGAAGAAAATGTTGATCATAACACGCGAATGAGCATCAAATGAATGAATATGCATCGAAATGAAGGAAATGTTGATCAAATAACAAGCGAATGAGAATCAAAATGAGGAAATATGCTTCGAAATGAAGGAAACATTGATCATAACATGCGAATGAGAATCTAAATGAACAAATTTACATATAAAATGAAGGAAATGTTGATCATAACAAGTGAATGAGCATTTCAAAATGAAGGAAATATGCATCGAAACAAAGGAAATGTTGATCATAACAAGCGAATGAGCATCAAAATGAAGGAAATATGCATCGAAGCGAAGGAAATGTTGATAATAACAAGCGAATGAAGGTCAAAATGATGGAATATGTATCGAAACGAAGGAAATGTTGATCAATAAAAAGCTAATGGGCATCAAAATGAAGGATATATGCATCGAAACGAAAGAAATGTTGATCATAACATGTGGAATGAGCATCAAAATGATGGAATATGCATCGAAACGAAGGAAATGTTGATCATATAACAAGCGAAATAGAATCATAACATGCATATGAACATCAAAATGAAGGAATATACATCGTAATGAAGGAAATGTTGATCAACACATGCAAAGAATCAAAATGTAGGAATATGCATCGAAAGGAAGGAAATGTTGATCATAACAAGTGATTGAGCATCAAAATAAGGGATATGCATCGAAACGAAGGAAAAATTGATCATAAAAGGCGAATGAGCATCAAAATGAAGGAAATATGCATCGAAACAAAGAAATGTTGATCATAAAATAGACAATGAGCATCAAAACGAAGTAATATGCATCAAAACGAAGGAAATGTTGTTCATAAAACGAAGCGAATGAACATTAAAATGAAGGAATATCAATCGAAACGAAGTAAATGTTTGTTATAACAAGCGAATAGGCATCAAAATGAAAGAAATATGTATCGAATGAAATAAATATTGATTATAACATGCAAATGAGCATCAAAATGAAGGAATATGCATCGAAACTTGATCATATAACAAAGCGAAAGAGCATCAAAATGACAGAATATATATATGAAACGAAGGAAATGTTGATCATATAAAGCGAATGGGCATCAAAATGAAGGAAATATGCATCGAAACGAAGGAAATATTGATCATAACAAGCGAATGCGCATCAAAAAAGGAAATATACATCGAAGCGAAGGAAATGTTGATATAACAAGAGAATGAGGATCAAAATGAAGGAAATATGCATCGAAACGAAAAAATGTTGATCATAACACGCTAATGAGCATCAAAATGAAGGAATATGCATCGAAATGAAGGAAATGTTGATCATATAACAATCGAAATGAGAATCAAAATGAAGAAAATATGCTTCGAAATGAAGGAAACATTGATCATAACATGCGAATGAGAATCAAAATGAACGAATTTGCATAGAAACGAAGGAAATGTTGATCATAACAAGCGAATGAGCATCAAAATGAAGGAAATATGCATCGAAACGAAGAAAACGTTGATCATAACAAGCAAATGAGCATCAAAATGAAGGAAATATGCATCGAAACGAAGGAAATGTTAATCGTAATGAGAAAATGAGCATCAATATGAAGGAAACATGCATCGAAATGAAGTAAATGTTGATCATAACAAGCTAAATTAGCGAATGAACATCAAAATAAAGAAATGTGCATCGAAATTAAGGAAATTATGATCATAACAAGAAAATGAGCATCAAAATGAAGGAAATATGCATCGAACCAAAGGAAATATTAATAATAACAAGCAATGAGCATCAAAATGAAGGAATAAGCATCGAAATGAAGGAAATGTTGATCAAATAACAAGCGAATGAGAATCAAAATGAAGGAAATATGCTTCGAAATGAAGGAAACATTGATCATAACATGCGAATGAGAATCTAAATGAACAAATATACATAGAAATGAAGGAAATGTTGATCATAACAAGCGAATGAGCATTTCAAAATGAAGGAAATATGCATCAAAACGAAGAAAATATTGATCATGACAAGCGAATGAGCATCAAAATGAAGGAAATATGCATCGAAACTAAGGAAATATTGATCGTAATTAGAAAATTGGCATCAAAATGAAGGAAATATGCATCGAAATGAGGTAAATCTTGATCATAACAAGCGAATGAGCATCAAAATGAATGAAATGTGCATCGAAACGAAGGAAATGATGATCATAACAAGAAAATGAGCATCAAAATGAAGAAAATATGCATCGAACCGAAGGAAATGTTGATAATAACAAGCGAATGAGGATCAAAATGAAGGAATATATATCGAAACCAAGAAAATGTTGATCATATCAAGCAAATGAGCATCAAAATGAAGAAAATATGCATCGAAGCAAAGGAAATGTTGATAAAAACGAGCAAATGAGGATCAAAATGACGGAATATGTATCGAAACGAAGGAAATGTTGATCATAAAAAAAACAATGGGCATCAAAATGAAGGAAATATGCATCGAAACGAAGGAATGTTGATCATAACAAGCGAATGAGCATCAAAATGAAGGAAATATGCATCGAAGCGAAGGAAATGTTGATAATAACAAGCGAATGAAGATCAAAATGATGGAATATGTATCGAAACGAAGGAATTGTTGATCATATAAAGCTAATGGCATCAAAATGAAGGATATACATCGAAACGAAGGAAATGTTGATCATAAACATGTGAATGAGCATCAAAATGATAGAATATGCATCGAAACGAAGGAAATGTTGATCATAATAACAAGCGAATGAGAATCATAACATGCATATGAACATCAAAATGAAGGAAATACATCCGTAATGAAGGAAATGTTGATCAACACATGCAAATGGGAATAAAAATGAAGGAATATGCATCGAAAGGAAGGAAATGTTGATCATAACAAGTGATTGAGCATCAAAATTAAGGGAATATGCATCGAAACGAAGGAAAAATTGATCATAAAAGGCGAATGAGCATCAAAATGAAGGAAATATGCATCGAAACAAAGGAAATGTTGATCATAAATAGACAATGAGCATCAAAACGAAGTAATATGCATCAAAACGAAGGAAATGTTGTTCATAACAAGCGAATGAACATTAAAATGAAGGAATATCAATCGAAACGAAGTAAATGTTTGTTATAACA
>CM043011.1:28391891-28456402 GCA_023678885.1 Pogostemon cablin | reverse complement strand
ATCATGACGATGATGATGATCATGATAGTGATGATGATGATGATGAACATGATCATGATCATGATAATGATAATGACAACGATGATCATGATCATGATAATGATGATGATCATGAAGATGATCATGATGATGATGATGATGATGATCATGATGATCGTGATGAAGACAATGATGATGATCGTGATCATGATGATCATGATCATGATCATGATCATGATGGTCATGATGAAGATGATGATCATGATCATGATGATGATTATGATCATGATGATCATGATGATGATCATGATGCTGATCATGATCATGATGGTCATGATGATGATGATGATGATGATCATGACGATGATGATGATGATAATCATGATTATGATCATGAAGATGATGATGATGATGATAATCATGATGAAGACGGTGATGATGATCGTGATGATGATTATGATGATGATGATCATGACGATGATGATGTTGATCGTGATGATGATCATGATCTTGATGAAGATTATGATATTGATCATGATGATGATGATGACAATGATGATGATGATCGTGATCATATGATGATGATAATCATGATGATGATGATCATGATGATTATTATGATGATGATCATGACGATCAAGATGATGATGATCATCATGATGATGATCATGGTGATGATGATGATGATCATGTTCACGATGATCACGATAATGATTATTATGGTAATGATGATGATTATGATCACGATCATGATGATGATCATGATGATCACGATGATGATCATGATGAAGATGATCGAACTATGTAATATTATAAAAGGTAAATGAATATAAAGAAAAGGGGACAGAAGATAAAGATGTTGTGAGAATGGCAAAGAGAATAAGAGCCACAAGTCAGCCCAAAAAAGCTCTTGCAAAAAGCATTAAAGAAATAGAGCTAATCTAAAAATAACTTTTTTTTTTAGGAAGCTTGCTCCAATATTGGTTAGTTGTGGCATCTCAATGATATAAAGGTCGAATATGTTGCTTTGCTATTTGGGAACGTGTAATCGGTTTAATATGATGATGATCATGATGATGATAATGATAATGATGATCATTACGATGATGATCATGATGATGATCATGATGACGATCTTGATGATGATCGAGATCATCATGATGACGATCATGATCATGATGATGATGATGATTATCATGATGAAGAAGATGATGATGACGATGATGATGATGATAACAATGTTGATCATGATGATAATCACGATCATGATGATCATGATGATGATGATTATGTCCATTATGATGATCATGATCGTGATGGTGATGATCATGATGATGATGATGATGATCATGATGATCATGATCATAATGATAATGATGAAGATGACGATCATGATGATGATGATAATGATGATGCTGATGATGATCATGATGATGATGATGATGTGATGATGATGACTACGATGATGATGATCATGTTGATGATGATGATCATGATCATAATGATAATGATGACGATCATAATTATGATGATGATGGTGATGATCATGATGATGATGATCACGATGATGATCATTATGATGATGATCATCATCATAATCATGATTATGATGTGATCACGATGATGATCATTATGATGATGATGATCAAGATCAACATTATCATCATGATGATGATGATTACCATGATGATGATGATCATGATCATGATCATGATCCTAATGAAGCTCATAACGATCATGATCATGATGATAATGATCAAGACAATGATGATGATCATGATCATGATCATGATGGTCACGATGATGATCACGATCACAATGATGTTGATGATCATGATGATGATGATGATCATGATGATGATGATCTGGATCACGATGATGATGATGATCATCATGAAGATGATCATGAAGATTATGATCATGATCACGATGATGATGATCATGATCCTGATCATGATGATTATGATCATGATCATGATGAAGATAATGATCACGATCATGATGATGATCGTGATTATGATGATCATGATGATGATGATTATGATGATCATAATGATCATGATGGTCATGATAAAGATGATGATCATGATCATGACGGTCATGATGAAGATACTGATCATGATCATGAACATGAAGATCATGATGATGATCATGACGATGATCATGATCATGATGGTTATGATATAGATGATGACCATGATCATGATGATGATTATCATGATAATGATCGTGATCATGATCACGAAGATGATCATGATGATCATTATGATGATCATGATGATGATCATGATGATCATGATGATGATGACCATGATGATGATGATGATAATCATGATGATGATGATAATGATGATGCTGATGATGATCATGATGATAAACATGACGATGATGATGATGATGATGATAATGATCATGATCATGATGATGATGATCATGATGATGATGGTGATAACCATGATGATGATGATCACGATGATGATCATTATGATGATGATGATGATCATGATCATGATCATGATTATGATGATAATGATGATCTTGATCATGATCGCGATCATGATGATGATCAAGATCTTGATGATGATGATGACCCTGATGATGATTATCATGATCATATGATGATGATAATCATGATGATTATGATGATGATGATGATCATGATAATGATGATGATGATGATGATCATGATCATGATGATGATGATGGTTATGATGATCATGATGATCATGATCCTGATGAAGATGATGTTGATGATCGTGATGATGATTATGATGATGATCATGATGATAATGATGCTTATCATGATGTTGATAATGATCTTGATAATGATTATCATGATGATGACGACCATGATGATGATTATCATGATAGTGATGATGATGATGATGATGACCGTAATGATGTTGATAATGATCTTGATGATGATGATGATCATCATGATCATGATGATGATAATAATGATGATGAAGATGATGATCATGATCATGATCATGATCATGGTGATCACGATGATTATGATGACGACGATTATGATAATGATGATCATGATTATGATGACCATGATGATGATGATGATGAAGATGATAATCACGATGATGAAGATCATGATGATGCTAATGATGATGATGATCATGATGATGATGATGATCATGATGATCATGTTGATGATCATGATAATAATAACAATGATCGTGATCATAATGATGATGATTATGATGATGATGATGATGACGATTATGATGATGATGATGATCATAATGATGATGATTATGATGATGATGATGATGAAGATCATGATGATAATGATAATGATGATGGTGATGATGATGATGATGATGATGACGACATTAATGATGGTGATGATCATGATGATCATTATCATCATGATGATCATCATCATCATGATCATTATGATCATAATGATGATGATGATCATTGTCATGATCATAAAGATTATCATGATGATGATGATCATGATGACGATGACAATGATCATGTTGATGATCATGATCATGATGATCATGATGATGATCATTATGATGATGATGATGATGATGATGAAAACGATGATCATGATCATGATGATCACAATGATGATGATTATCATGACCATGACGATGATGATCTTGATGATGAAAATGATGATAATAATGGTGATAATGATTATAATAATGATGATCATGATCATGATCATTATGATGATGATGATGATCATGATGATGATGATGATGACCATGACGATGATGATCATGATCATATGATGATCTTAATGATCATGAAGATGATGATCATGATCATATGATGATCTTGATGATCACGATCTAGATGATCATGATGATCATGATGATAATGATGATGATGATGATAATGATGATGATGATCATGATGATCATGATCATGATTATGACGATAATGATGATCTTGATCATGATCACGATCATGATGATGATCAAGATCTTGATGATGATGATGATCATGATCATATGATGATGATATTAATGATGATGATCATGATTATGATAATGATGACGATGATGATCATGTTGTTAATAATGATGATGATCACGATCATGATGATCTTGATGATGATCATGATGACGATGATCATGATATTGATGATGACCATGATGATGACCATGATGATCATGATCATCATATGACGATGATCATGATATTGATGATGATCATGATGACGATGACGATGATCATGATGATTATGATGATGATGATGATCATAATGATGATGATGATGATCATGATGATGATGACCATGATGATGATGATCATGATCATGATGATGAAAATCATGATGATGATGATCATGATGATGATCATGATGATGATAATGATGATGCTTATGATGATCGTGATGATGATCATGACGATGATGATGATGTGACGATGATGATGATCATGATGATGATCATAATGATTATGATGATGATCATGATCATGATCATGATCATGATGATGATGATCGTCACCATGATCATGATCATGATCATGATTATGATGATCATGATGATGATCATGATCATGATGATCATGATGATAATGATAATGATGATGACCATGATGAGGATGATCATGATCATATGATGATGATAATCATGATGATGATGATTATGATGATTATGATCTTCATGATGATGATGATGATGATCATGACGATCATGATGATCATGAAGATCATGAAGATCATGATTAAGATGATGATGATCATGATGATGATGATGATCATGATCATGATCATGATGATCACGATCATGATAATCACGAGGATGATGATCACGATCATGATGATCATGATGATCATGATCGTGATGGTGATGATCATGATGATGTTGACGATGCTGATCATGATGATCATGATCATAATGATCATGATGATGATAATAACGATCATGATGATGATCATTATCATGATGATAATCATCATGACGATGATGATAATGATTATGATGATGATGATCATGATGATGATGATGATGATGATGATCATGTTGATGATGACGATCGTGATCATAATGATAATGATGATGATCATGATGATGATGGTGATGATCATGATGATGATGATCACAATGATGATCATTATGATGATGATGATAATCATGATCATGATCATTATTATGATGTGATCACGATGATGATCATTATAATGATGATGATGATGATCATGATAATAATTTTGATGATAATGTTGATCTTGATCATGATCATGATCATGATGATGATGATTACCATGATGATGATGATCATGATCGTATGATGATGGTAATCATGATGATGATCATGATCATCATCATGATGATGATCATGATCATGATGATGATCTTGATGATGATGACGATCATAATCATGATGATAATGATAATGATAATCATGATGAAGATCATGATTCTTATGATGTGATGATTGTTATGATCATGATGATGACAATGATAATAATGATCACTATCATGATGATGATCAAGATGATGATCATGATGATCATGATAATGATAATGACGATCATGATGATGATCATGATCATGATGATGATCATGATCATGATTATGATCATGATCATGACCATGATCATGATGATGATAATGATGATGATCATGATGATGATCGATGATGATGATCATGATAATGATAATGATGATTATCATGACGATGATGATGATGACCATGAAGATGATGATGATGATGATGACCATGATGATCATGATGATAATCATGATGTTGATGATGATGATGATCATCATCATCATGATCATGATGAAGAAGATGATTATGATGATTATGATCGTGATGATTATTATGATGATGATCATGATGATGATGATTTTGATCATGATGATGATGATGATGATCATCATGATGATGATCACGATGATGATGATCATGATGACGATGACCATGACGATGATGACCATGATGATTATGATCATGATCACGATGATGATGATAATGACGATGATGATGATCATTATTACGATCACAATCATGATGATGATGACGATCACGATGTTGATGATGGTGATCATGATGTTCATGATGATGATGATGGTCATGATGATGGTGATGATGATCATGATGATAATGATGATGATCATGATGATGATGATGGTCATGATATGATGATGATCATGATGATGACCATGATGATGATCAATGATCATGATAATGATCGTGATCATCATGATCATGATGATGATGATCATCATGATGAAGAAGATGATGATGATCATGATGATGATAATGATGATGATGATGATGATGATTATAATGATGTTGATCATTATGATGATCACGATGATGATTATGTTCATGATGATGATCGTGATCGTGATCATGATGATCATGATCATAATGATCATGACGATGATGATCATGACGATGATGATCATGACGATCATGATGATGATGATCATGATGACGATGACCATGATGATGATGATCATGATCCAGATCATGATGATCATGATCATGATCATGATCAGGATCATAATAAAGATAATGATCATGGTGACGATCGTGATTATGATGATGATGATGGTCATCATGATGATGATGATGGTTAATCATGATGATGATGAAGATGATGCAATGATGATGATGATCATGATCATGATCATAATGATAATGACGATGATCCTGATCATGATCATGATCATGATGATGATGGTGATGATCATGATGATGATAATCATTATGATGATAATGATGATCATGATCATGATGATGATCATGATAATTGTGGTCATCATCATCATGATGATGATCATGATAATGATCACGACGATCATGATGATGATGATCATCATGATCATGATGATCACGATGATGATGATGATGATCACGCTCACAAAGATCATGATAATGATAATGACGACGATAATCATGATCACGATAATGATGATGATCATGAAGATGATGATGATGATCATGATGAAGACAATGATGATGATCATGATCATGATGATCATGATCATGATCATGATGATCATGATCATAATCATGATGATCATGATGAAGATGGTGATCATGATCATGATGATGATTGTGATAATGATGATGATCATGATGCTGATCATGATCATGATGGTCATGATGATGATGAATATGATGATGATGATGATGATGATCATGATCATGATCATGATGATGATCATGAAAATGATGATGATGATGATGACCGTGATGATGATGATCATGACGATGATGATGATGACCATGATGATGATGTTGATGATGATCATGGTCATGATATGATGATGATCATGATGATGATGACCATGATGATGATGATCATGATCGTGATCATGATGATCATGATGATGATTATAATGATCACGATTATGATCGTGATGATCATGATCATGATGATGATGATCATCATGATGAAGAAGATGATGACGATCATGATGATGATAATGATGATGAGGATGATGATGATTATAATGATGTTGATCATTATGATGATCACGATGATGATTATGTTCATGATGATGATCATGATCGTGATGATGATGATTTGATCATAATGATCATGCCGATGATGATGATGACGATCATGTAGATGATGATCATGATGATGATGACCGTGATGATGATCATGATCCTGATCTTGATGATCATGATCATGATCATGATGAAGATAATGATCATGATCATGATGACGATCGTGATTATGATGATGATCATCATCATCATCATGATCATGATCATGATGTTAATCATGATAATGATGAAGATGATGCGATGATGATGATCATCATGATCATGATCATAATGATAATGATGATGATCATGATGATGATCATGATCATGATGATGATGGTGATGATCATGATGATGATGATCATTATGATGATAATGATGATCATGATAATGATGATGATCATGATTCTGATGATGATCATGATCATGATCATATGATGATGATAATCATGATGATGATGATCATGATGATTGTGATCATCATCATCATGATGATGATCATGATAATGATCATGACGATAATGATGATCATGATGATGATGATGATGATCATGACAATCATGATGATCATGATGATGATAATCATCATGATCATGATGATCACGATGATGATGATTATGATGATGATCATGATCACAATGATCATGATGGTAGTCATGATCGTGATGATGGTAATGATGATGATGATGACCATGATGATGATGACGATCATGATGATGATGATGATCATGATAGTGATGATAATGACCATGATGATGATGATGATGAACATGATCATGATTATGATAATGATAATGACAACGATGATTATGATCACGATAATGATGATGATCATGATGATCGAACTATTTAATATTATAAAAGGTAAATGAAAATAAAGAAAAGGGGACAGAAGATAAAGATGTTGTGAGAATGGCAAAGAGAAAAAGAGCCACAAGTCGGGCCAAAAAAGCTCTTGCAAAAAGCATTAAAGAAATAGAGCTAATCTAAAAATAACTTTTTTTTTCTTAGGAAGCTTGCTCCAATATTGGTTAGTTGTGGCATCCCAATGATCTAAAGGTCGAATCTGTTGCTTTGCTATTTGGGAACGTGTAATCGGTTTAATATCATGATGATCATGATGATGATAATGATAATGATGATCATTACGATGATGATCATTATGATGATCATGATAACGATCTTGATGATGAACGAGATCATCATGATGACGATCATGATCATGATGATGATGATGATCATCATGATGAAGAAGATGATGATGATGATGATGATAATGATGTTGATCATGATGATAATCACGATCATGATGATCATGATGATGATCATGATGATGATGATTATGTCCATTATGATGATCATGATCGTGATGGTGATGATCATGATGATAATGATGACGATGATGATCATGATGATCATGACCATAATGATCATGATGATGATGATGACGATCATGATGATGATGACCGCGATGATGATGATCATTATCATGATGATGATAATCATGACGATGATGATAATGATGATGCTGATGATGATCATGATGATGATGATGTTGATGTGATGATGATGACGACGATGATGTTGATCATGTTGAGGATGATGATCATGATCATAATGATAATTATGATGATCATGATCATGATCATGATGATCATGATGATAATGGTGATGATCATAATGATGATGATCACGATGATGATCATTATGATGATGATGATCATAATCATGATTATGAATTGATCACGATGATGATCATTATGATGATGATGATGATGATGATCATGATCATCATTATGATGATAATGTTGATCTTGATCTTGATCATGATCATGATGATGACGATTACCATGATGATGATGATCATGATCATATGATGATGATAATCATGATGATGATGATGATCATGACGATCATGATGATAATGATGATGATCCTGATGAAGCTCATAACGATCATGATCATTATGATAATGATCATGATAATGATGATGATGACGATCATGATCATGATGATCACGATGATGATCACGATCACAATGATAATGATGATCATGATGATGATGACGATCATGATGATGATCTGGATCACGATGATGATGATGATGATCATGAAGATGATGACCATGATCACGATGATGATGATCATGATCGTGATAATGATGATCATGATCCTGATCATGATGATTATGATCATGATCATGATGAAGATAATGATCACGATCATGATGATGATCGTGATTATGATGATCATGATGATGATGATTATGATGATCATAATGATCATGATGGTCCTGATGAAGATACTGATCATGATCATGATCATGAAGATCATGATGATGATCATGACGATGATCATGATCATGATGGTTATGATGTAGATGATGATCATGATCATGATGATGATGATCATGATCACGAAGATGATCATGATCATGATCACGAAGATGATCATTTTCATGATCACGAAGATGATCATGATGATGATTATGATGATCATTATGATGATCATGATGATGATGACCATGATCATGATGATGATGATAATGATGATGATGCTGATAATCATGATGATAATGATCATGATCATGATGATGATGATGATGATGATGATGGTGATAACCATGATAATGATGATCATGATCATGATTATGATGATCTTGATCATGATCGCGATCATGATGATGATCAAGATCTTGATGATGATGATGACCATGATGATGATTATCATGATCATATGATGATGATAATCATGATGATTATGATCATGATCATATAATGATGATAATCATGATGATTATGATGATGATCATGATCATGATGAAGATGATGATGATGATGATGATCATGATGATGATGATGGTCAATGATTATCATGATGATGACGACCATGATGATGATGATCATGATAGTGATGATGATGATGATGATGACCATGATGATGATGATCATGATAGTGATGATGATGGTAATGACCTTGATGATGATGATGATGATGATGATTATGATGATGATAATAATGATGATGAAGATGATGATCATGATCATGATCATGATCATGATGATCACGATGATTATGATGATGACGATTATGATGATGATGATCATGATTATGATGACCATGATGATGATGATGATGAAGATGATAATCACGATGATGATCATGATGATGCTAATGATGATGATGATCATGATGATGATGATGATGATGATGATCATGTTGATGATCATGATAATAATAACGATGATCATGATCATAATGATGATGATTATGATGATGATTATGATCATGATGATGATGACGAAGATCATGATGATAATGATAATGATGATGGTGATGATGATCATGATCATAATAATGATGTTGATGATCATGATCATAATGATGATGATTATGATGATGATGATGATGATCATGATGATGATGATGAAGATCATGATGATGATGATTATCATGACCATGACGATGATGATCTTGATGATGAAAATGATGATAATAATGATGATAATGATGATAATAATGATGATCATGATCATGATCATGATCATTATGATGATGATGATGATCATGATGATGATGATGATGATGACCATGACGATGATGATCATGATAATATGATGATCTTGATGATCATGAAGATGATGATGACGATGATGATCATGATGTTAATCATGATGATGATCACGATCATGATGATCATGATGATGATGATGATAATGATGATGATGATAATGATGATGATGATCATGATGATCATTGATGAGTGTGTAAATTCACAAGTTTAGCATCATGTTTTGTGCTAGTTTTGGAGAGTTTCGAAGGTGAAATAGGTGGAAAACCTTTATATATTGTGAATAAGCATGAATCAGGTGTTAGTGGAGCTATTTGAGTGGTTTTGTTAGCAAAATTGAAGTGGAAGTGCCAAGAATCGAAGAGACGGAGTCGAAGCCATGCGAACCGTCCAAGAAACAGGTGGGTTCGACCTGGATGGAGGAGGGTTCGACCTCTCCAGCAGGTTTAACCATCATTGCGGAGCCTACAGAAGAGGATTCGACCACGACTCAAGGGGTTCGACCTGTCCATCAGGTCAAACCGAGGTCAAACCAGTTCGCGAGAAAGTTGATTCGACCACGACTTTGTGGTTCGACCAAAGGAGGAGTGGTTCGACCTGTACAAGAAGTCGAACCAAGTGCAGAAATTGTCCAGTAGCATGGTTCGACCTGTGGTTCGACCTGCGGCCTGTGGTTCGATTTGTTTGCTGAAGTCGCACCGTCACGCAGAAACTTACCTTATCTGGATTTTTGAGGCCGAAACACGTGAGATCACTTGAAAAGCCAATTCCAAGCCCTAAAGACGTGATTACAAGTATAAAAGGAGGCCCATGCAGTCCAAAGAAAGGGGGTTGATCAAGAAACATAGAAGGAGACATAGAGTTGGAGAGGAGACGATCTTCCACCATCCGAAGGGCTGTGACAGAGGTCCCACTAGAGGTTCAAGTAAGATTGGCCTATCTAACCATGATTGTTCTTAGACCAATCATGGGCTAGAGCCGCGTCGGTAGTTCTAGGGTTATGAAGGTTTCATGAGTTGATTCATCTTTCGTGTGTATACTCCGTACAACACTACTTGAGGTTTATTTTATATAAGATTGTGCTATTTTAATCCATACTCAGTCATTTTGTGCATCAATAATCGTTGTGTAGAGTCTGAATACATAACATGGTTATTGGTTGAGTGCGTTCACTAAGGAGCAGAGTTTATTGTTATAATTCTAAGTGAAGGGATTCCGAAGTCTTATTAGAACCACCTTATATGAATACTTGTTAATTGAATCATATTCGAGTTAATAAGTAGGATAAAGAGTATAACTTTATAGTACCTATAAAGGGAGATCAAATCGGGTTAGAGTACTAAGTGCACGGGAAATAATTGATTATGATAGTACCTAGAAAGGGGGTAAAGTATATATCTTGCTCTGAGGATATTCACACGTGAAACACGCATGTTTACTTGTGTCTATAGAGTAGATATGCATGGCTTAGTGATGCGTCCATATTCCACAAGGCAGAGTCGAACATTAACACACGAAAGTACGAATTAATGAGTGAAACTGGATGACCTGACGAACTACCTATCATCTTACTTGATCACAACCTACTATCTTTTCTCTTATTATTTAGATTAATAGTTCATACTCAATTTCAATACCATATTTTCCACGATAGTGTTAGTTTACTAGATAATAATTAAATTGATATTTATCCATCCCTTGGGTTCGATAATAACTTGGTCACCTATGAAACTACAATTGATATCTTTCAAACTTGGAGATTATTAAATTGTGTGTTGCGACATACGGTGCAAGTCAAATGGCACCGTTGCCGGGGATGGCTTAAAATATCTTTTTGTTATTTCTAGTTTATTAGGATTATCTTTCTTGTTTTACTGTTTTCTCTCTAATTCTTTTCAGGTGTATGCTCACACGATCAAAGAAAGGTGAATTAGAACCATACAATCCTGAGATCGGAGCGTCGTCGAGAAAGAAGAAGAAGAAGAAGAGTAAGACAAAGACCATAGATCCAACTGAAGCTCTGAATTTTGGAGTTGAAGTTGACGAACCGAACTCGGAAGCGACTGAAACTGTGGTTGATTCAAACGCAGCAGCAGAGGAAGTCGACATGGCCAATGAAAGGGCCAATCCAGATAATCTGGCCATCCGTGAAGTCTTCAAGAATAACGGGGCTGGACACTTTGGGCTTCTAGGAGCGAGGGGGGCTAATGCGGATTTCGATCTTCACCCCGCCCTTATTAGCATGGTAGAAAGGAACTCCTTTTCAGGAGGGTCTTTCGAGGATCCACAGTAGCATCTAAACAACTTCTTGGGATATGCAAGTACTCAAAAAGATGCAGGAACACATGAAGATGCGCAGAAGATCCTATTGTTCAAATTCTTGCTTACTGAAAAGGCGAGAGATTGGTACGATACTCTAAACGCAGCTGAGTGCACCACGTGGGAGCAATTGAAGTTAAGGTTCATGGAGAGATACATGCCACCTTCAAAGGTATTCAAGATGAAGCAAGACATTAACCAATTTGCTATCGGTGGGGGAGAGAAGTTTCATAAAGCTTGGGACAGATTCAAGGACATGCTTCGTAGGTGTCCTCAACATGGGCTATCTAAAGCTCAATATATCAGTATATTCTACAATGGATTGGACTGCAATTCACGAGTATTGTTGGATGCTTCTTCTAATGGAGCATTGCTTACTAAGTCATCTGTAGAGGCAGAGAAGTTGTTTGAAGATATCTCGATGAATTCGAAGGATTAGCCAACTGATAGAGTTAGAGGTACTTATGTCCTTGGGAAGGTAGCTCAGGTTGAACATGTAATGATGAAAATGAGTAGAGAGGATGAGATCGTCTCTAGCTTGTCCAATATCAACAAGCTACTTGAATCCCAACAGAAGTAAATCAGCGATATATCTCAGCGAGTACCAATCATACAGCAGGAAATTATGAACGATGGAACAATCTAAGAGGAGTTAGAGGAGGTAAATTACGCCATGGGTCAAATTATTCAAGGAACTAGGTATCCAGATCAAGGAAACCGGAACTACAAAGGGAACTATCGAGGAAA
This sequence comes from Pogostemon cablin, assembly GCA_023678885.1. Classification (NCBI taxonomy): domain Eukaryota; kingdom Viridiplantae; phylum Streptophyta; class Magnoliopsida; order Lamiales; family Lamiaceae; genus Pogostemon; species Pogostemon cablin. The sequence continues at coordinate 28,442,295 of CM043011.1, read as the reverse complement.
CTTTAATAATCGTGGTCCCCCTGGTGGTTATCAACAACAGCCTAGGAGGCCAGATTTCTCATGGAGCAATCCAAACAATGCAATGCAGCCTCTGACGGGTGTTGATCCAGGTGCTAAGGTGGAAGAAGGGAAACTGGGTTTTGAGGATACTGTGAACAGGTATATGGCGAAGAATGATGAAAGAGTGAACCGCCTTGAGGCTGAACTTGAGAAAAAGATTGATGATCATCATAAGGGTTTGTCCACTCAAGTTAGAGACCTTACGTTGTTAATGGGAACAATTGCAGAGAATGTGAACACATTGACTCAATTGGTGGAGAAAGGGAAGTTTCTGTCTCAGAGTATTGAGAATCCAAGGTCCTGCAACGCCATCACATTAAGGTCTGGAATGCAATACGAGGGGCCAATGAGGCCGGGATTGAAGGCGGACGTTTCTAGGGCAAGATTTGACCAACTTTGAAGGTCGAACCACACAAGGGAGGTCAAAACATAGCTCTGGACACGATCCGAAGGTGAAGCAGCAAGGGTTCGACCAATATACCAATGGTTCGACCTATCAAACAGGTCAAACCCAGGTCGAACAATACCATCCTGAGCACTCTATTTCTCCAACTGATCGGTTTGACCAAGACAAGCATGGTTCGACCTGTACAGAAGGTTGAACCCAGATCTAACCATACATCTTGGAACACCCTGTTTTGACACATCAATGATTTAACCACGATGGACATGGTTCGACCAATCCATCAAGTCGAACCTATGTCAAACTGGAAGGAGAAAGGAATACAGTAGGTCGGTTCGCCCTAAGGGGAAGTGGTTCAACCTATCAAACAGGTCAAACCCAAGTCGAACCACAGGTTGAGAAAGAAAGCAATCTTCGAGAAGGACGGTTCGACCATTACGTACCTGGTTCGACCTGTTCCACAGGTCGAACCTTGGTCGAACCCATCCATAATATGCCTGTTGCTACTCCGAACACTCTTGATGATGTTGATGCTACTCCAGTGGTTCGGAATGAGCAAAGTACAGAGATTATAGCTGAGAAAAAGTGAGAGAGAGCCAAGCATTTGAGAGCCGAAAAAGAGAAAGCGGAGAAGGTTGAACGTGATGAATGGGGGATTCCCAAAACAAAGATACCTCCGCCGTTTCCTTACAAGCTTGTGAAGAAGGGATTGGAAGATAAGTTCAAGAAGTTTTTAGAGATCATGAACAAGATAAGGTTGAGCATTCCTTTCTCGGAAGCAATAATGGAGATGCCTTACTATGCCCGGTTCCTCAAGGACATATTGTTGAAGAAGCGAAGCTTAACCGGAATTGAAATAGTAAATTTATCTGAGAATTGCAGCTCAATCATTCAAAGGAAGCTGCCGCAAAAGATGAAGGATTCGGGGAGCTTTACTATTCTATGTGAGATTAAAAAGGGGCCGGCACGGCGAGCTTTGTGCGATTTAGGGGCAAGCATCAATTTGATGCCGTTGTCTATCTTTCAGAGGCTTGGTTTGGGGAGTTAACCCCTACAATAGTTGCTCTCCAATTGGCAGACAGGTCAATGACATTTCCAAAAGGGATTATTGAAGATGTACTCGTCAAAGTGGAGAAGCTAATCTTTCCGGTGAATTTTCTTGTGCTAGAAATGGATGATGACAAGGATAATATCCTTCTAATCTTGGGGAGACCTTTCCTTGCTACTGCTGGAGCTATGATTGATGTTCAAAAAGGGGAGCTCAGATTGCAGATGGACAAAGATGAAGTTCTTTTCAACTTGGATAAGGCAATGAAGATGCCCATGGAGTCTCAGTGTCATAGTATTGACGTGGTGGAGGAGATTGTGAAAGAAGATATGTCTTTGATCCTGTCGAAGGATCCTCTAGAGACATGTTTGATGGAGTCTCTTACTTATCCGACTACGGAGCTTGACGGTCTCTCCAATGAGGTATGTGTTGAATATCTTGAAAACTTACTTGCTTTGGGTGATGACAGGTATGACTCGGAAAGAACTAAGATGGAAGAAGTCAAGTGGACTAGAAAGTATTTGCCTTTGGATGAAGAGAGCACTCTAATGGACGTGAGGAAAGAGGAGTTGAAACCATTGCCGGAACACTTGAAGTACGCCTTTCTTGGCGACAATGAAAAATATCCAGTAATTGTATCTTCTTCTCTTGATGATGTCCAACTCGAGGAGTTATTGGATGTTCTTAGGAAGTACAAGTTTACGATTGGATGGTCCTTGGAGAATTTGAAAGGTATAAGTCCTTCGTATTACATGCATCATATAAGATTGTTGGATGAAGCAAAGGCAAGTGTTCAGAATCATTGGAGGGTTAACCCCGAAATTCAAGAGGTGATTTGGAAGCAAATCATTACATGGTTGGATGCTGGAATCATATATCTTATTAGTGATAGTCCCCATGTGAGTCCTTTGCATGTAGTTGCTAAAAAGGGGGGCATGACTGTAGTAAAAGCTGAAGGTGGAGAAGCGATAGCTACAAGGATTCCAACGGGATGGCGTACATGTGTAGATTATAGGAAGTTGAATGAGAGCACGTGTAAGGACCATTTTCCCCTTCCTTTCATAGATCAAATATTAGATCGTCTTGCAGGGTATGAGATTTATTGTTTCTAGGATGGGTACTCGGGGTACAACCAAATCATGATTGCCCCCGAGGATCAAGAAAATACCACTTTTACTTGCCCCTATGGGACCTTTGCCTTTAGGAAGATGCCATTTGGATTGTGTAATGTGCCTGCTACTTTTTAGAGATGCATGATGGCAATATTCGATGGGTTGATAGAGAAGATCATGGAGGTGTTCATGGATGATTTTTCTATTTTCGGTTCCTCCTTTGATATTTGTTTGTCTAACCTTGCTATTGTTTTAAAGAGATGCCAAGAGACAAATCTTGTCTTGAATTGGGAGAAGTGCCACTTCATGGTTAAGGATGGGATTGTTCTTGGGCATCATGTTTCCGCCAAGGGATTGCAGGTCGATCGTGTAAAAGTGGTGGCAATTGAGAAGCTTCCACCACCATTTAATAAAAGAGGAGTGCAGTATTTTCTTGGACACGCCGGTTTTTACAGGAGATTCATAAAAGACTTCTCAAAATACTCCAAGCCCTTATCTCACTTACTTGAAAAGGATGTTCCTTTTGTTTTTGATGAAGAATGTCTAACAGCTTTTCAGGTTTTGAAAGAGGCGCTTACTACTGCCCCTATCTTGATCACACCGGATTGGACACAACCGTTTGTAGTCATGTGTGATGCAAGTGATATAGCACTTGGAGTGTTGCTTGGGCAGCTGAGGGAGAAGAAGTTCAGCGCCATCTACTATGTGAGTAAGACTTTCGATGCGGCACAAAAGAATTACACGGTGACTGAAAAGGAGTTTTTGGCTATTGTGTACGCATTCGATAAGTTTCGTCAGTATTTGATTGGCATGAAGACTATTATGTACACGGATCATTCAGCGATTCGGTACTTGATGGAGAAAAAGGAGACGAAGCCTAGGATCATAAGGTGGATTCTTCTACTTCAAGAGTTTGACATGGAGATCCGGGATAAGAAAGGTTCTGATAATGTGTTGGCGGATCACCTTTCAAGGTTGGAGACTAGGGAGCATTGTGATAATTCTTTCGAGTATATTGAGGAAATGTTCCCGGATGAAAAGATCATGGACGTGTTTGTTGAAGGGGCTGAGCGAGCATGTGTGGTTACTGCACAAGGAATTGATCCAAGGTATGCGGATTTTGTTAGATATATTGCCGTGGGAGAAATTCCAAAGGATCTCAACCGTTATCAACTTGCTAAATTCAAGAGGGATGTTGAGACCTTCATATGGTACGATCCGTTTGTGTACAAGATTTGCACGGATTTTATTGTCCGTAGGTGTGTGCCCGAGATGGAGATGGAGAGTGTTCTCAAGTTTTGCCATGCACAACCTAACGGGGGGCACTTCGGCGCTCAAAAGACAGCAGCTAAGGTACTTCAGTCTGCTCTTTATTGGCCTACGTTGTTCAAGGATTGTGAGACCTATGTGGCATCTTGCGATAGATGTCAACGCGCGGGGAACATTGGTAGGAGAGATGAGATGCCGCTTCAGCCAAGCGTAGTGGTCGAGGTATTTGATGTGTGGGGTATCGATTTTATGGGGCCTTTTCCCCCATTTAATGGATTTCTCTACATTCTTCTTGCTGTGGATTATGTTTCTAAGTGGGTGGAAGCGATTCCTACTCGCTTGAATGATTCGAAAACTGTTATATCTTTCTTGAAAAAACATATCTTTGCCCGCTATGGAGTCCCTAGAGCACTAGTTAGTGATGGAGGTACGCACTTCGTCAACAAGTTTCTTGAGAAGGGGCTTCAAGGGTATGGTGTTAAGCATAGGGTTACTACACCCTATCATCCTCAAGCGAATGGGCAAGCGGAGGTCTCTAACCGTCAAGTCAAACAGATTCTGGAGAAGGTGGTAGGAACCAATAGAAAGGATTGGGCTTTGAAGCTCGATGATGTCTTATGGGGGTTTCGGACCGCGTACAAGACGGTGTTGGATATGTCACCGTATCAGATTATCTATGGGAAGCCGTGCCACTTACTTGTAGAGGTTCAACACAAAGCATTTTGGGCTTTACGAAGCTTGAACTTGACTCTTAAAGATGTGAAGGAGTTGAGGATGACTCACATTAATCAATTGGATGAGTTTCGGAGTCGTGCGTACAAGAATTCAGAGATCTATAAGTAAAGGATGAAGAGGTGGCATGATACGAAGATATCATACAAGGAGTTCAAGCAAGGAGACGAGGTATTACTCTTTAATTCTCGTTTAAAGCTTTTTACAGGCAAGTTGAAGTCGAAGTGGAAAGGGCCATTTTTATTGCTTTATTTCTTTGGTGTGCGTAAGGAATTTTTATATTGAGAGTGCTTACTTATCGGCAATTACATCTCTTTGCAAACTTAGTTTCGACTTTAGTTTCTACTAAGTTTGGGGGGGTGTGATGTACTTACCTCGATAAGCACCGGACGTATAATCTTTTCTTTGTAACGTTTGTTAGGGAAGTTGGTTTTTGCGGCATATTTAAAATTTTAATCAGTTTGGTGTGTCGATTTTTTGCAACTTGCCTAATGTTCGGTAGTGTTTTGTTTAGTACTTTGAGTGATTGCGGAGTTACTCATGATTGATGGGTTTTATGATTGAATTTTGATGAAGTTGTGCTCTAGTTGGTACTTAATGATTTGTCTTGAAGCTTGAGGTGTGTAAGGAATGAAGAACACTTGTTTTAAGAAGTTCATGGGGTTGGTTCGACCAAGACAGGGATGGTTCACCCAGATGAAGAAGTCGAACCGTGGTGTTAATTTGTCCAGAGAGATGGTTCGACCAAGTGATGAATGGTTCGACCTGATCAACCAGGTCGAACCGTGGTCGAACCAGTACCAACATAAGTCATGAAGAGCGGTTTGACCATGAGATTTCTGGTTCGACCTTTTAACTAGGTCGAACCAAGGTCGAACCGGTAACCTGAAACTTCCAGAAGGGTGGTTCGACATGAAGTGCCTGGTTCGACCTGTTCCAGTAGGTCGAACCCAAGTCGAACCTGAGGAAGAATTTGTCTAGAAGAGTGGTTCGACCACGCTAGTCCTGGTTCGACCTGTTCAACAGGTCGAACCAAGGTCGAACCAAGACAGGTATGTGTTTTAAAGTTCGATTTTTGAGAAGGGTTCGATCACTTTTTCACTTCACCCTTCTCCGAACCTTCACGAAATCACTGCACCATTGCACCAATTCTTCAATTACACTTGATTTCGCACCGATTACACCTCACCACACCTTTAATTCACGACTGGAACGCGAATTTGGGCGATTTTCACTGCAAGCTAGGGCTCAGTCGCGAATTCTTGGGAGTTTTGAGTATTTGATCATTCTTTGACCATGGGCAAGACTAAAGGTATGTTTTCTCAACTCAACTACTCTAGGATTGAAGCTTAGTGTATGCAACTTGATGTGGGTAGGAGAATTGATGTTGATTTTGGTTGAATTTCATGGTAATGGTTATTTTTTTTTTGAATGGATTTATATGGATTCTTGCTTAATGAATTGGAATTGCTTGTTTATTGATATAATCTTGAGTTTATGTGAATTGTTTGAAGAATTAGGATTTGTGATTAATGGGCATGGTGATTTGGTTTGAATTTGTGGATAATTGAAGTAGTTATGGAGTACATTTGTTGAATTTCTTGTTGAATTGCTTGAATGGAATAATGCATGCTTGTTGGTTGTGATTGAATGGGTAAAAAGAGTGTGATTGAAGTAGTTATTAGCGTAGTGAAATGCAAGTGGTTTTTGATGGATCGATTGAGTATAATGTGTTATTGATGAAGCATGGAAGCTTGAAGTTTTGAGTATAGTATAGGATATGCTAGTCAATTACTTGTGTTCTTGTCTTGTTGGTTGTACTGAGTTGTTGTTGCAGGAACAGGACAAGGATCCAAACAAGGATCTGGACAAGGCAAGGGGAAGGGCAAGGCAGCCGAGGTAAGATCGAAAAAGAGGCAAGATAGGCCTTCGAATGTGGACAAGGTGACGAAGACGCTTAGATTGCAAGAACGTCTTCTCGAGAACTTTAAGATTCAGATGCCCGATTGGGATGAGATCAAAGAGAAGTGGGCAGAAGTCTCAGATAAGATAGCTCAGACTAGATATCAAGATGATGAGGCCATGCGACTCATGAGCATCCGGGATGATATGATTATGTTGTTCGATCGAGTGGGAATCAGCAGACTTATGGAGTTGAAGAGGCCGACTTACTTCCATGTTACAGCGGAGGTAGTTTGTTCCTTTGAAATGGATAAGGATCCTCTTGGCTACCCGTATCAGTGCACATTTCAGTTGGGAGGAGTCCGAAGGAGATGGACAGCAGAGGATTTTAATCAGCTGTTTCAAACGCCTTTAGAGATTTCCCGAGTGGAGCATGGACATTTCAACCCCAATAGGTTTTGGAGAGAAATATCCAGGGAGATTGGCGATTATAAGATCAAGCAGGCCCGTGCGACTTCGATCAAGAATCTGGTGTTGAAATATATGGATCGAGTGCTTGGGAACACATTGTTTGCTCGCTCGGAGGATGGATGTGTGTCTAGAGGAGAGCTATACGCCCTGTGGTGTATGATGCATACGGTGAACTTCAACGTGGGAGCATATTTCATTGCGCAGCTGCAACGATTCAGGACCGTTGGATTTCAGAAGATCAATATTGAAGGATTACTGATGATCGTAGCTGAGTACTAGAACATGGATCTCACCGGCATCACACCCGTTAGAGGGGAGCCCAATTTGGTGATGTTCACGTGCGTGAAGGGAGGATTTGCTCACTTTAGAGATGGTGATTGGTTCTTCATAAGGGGACCAAGGCCATTCGATTTCATGTTTCCTTTTGACGTGAGCAACCTGACCACCATCCAGGAGGGGAGGAACTTGTTGATGAACTCCCTAGGACACACCGCTCTGTCCGTGACTGTGAAGACCAACGGGGATTGGAGAGCCGTGGCTAGGATGTGTGCGGAGGGCAGATTGGCAGAGTTACAGCAGATTATGGATCAGGGAGAGTGCCGTCCGCCACCGCAGCAGCCACCACAGCAGCCCAAGGTTAAGCATCGAGTAGATGAGCAGCCGAGATGGAGATTCCGGAGGAGCAGCATGACGCACCTCAGCATGCTCCAGTACCGCAGCAGTAGCGGGTTGTTCCAGGTGATACCCGAGAGCAGCTTTGTTTGATTCACGAGCAGCTGGTCACGGTCGTAGCTGCACAGTAGGAGACGAACAGGTAGCTCGCACTCGCCAATGCCAATTATACCATAATGAACGAGAGGTACACTGCCTAGAATGAGCGTGTTGGTAGAGTGAGTAGTCGAGTGGATATAATGGATAGGCACATTACCAGCCTGTGCAGAGTTGTGGAGGATAGGTTGGATGAGGATGGCGAAGATGATGATGAGGATGATGATGCTCCTAAGGAGTAGTTTTTCAGGTTTTCTTTTAGTTTCTCTGATTCATCTCATCTCCCATTCTTCTTTTTATCTTTACAGGTTGGGGTGTGATCTTGTGTGAGTGGCATGTACTTGATATAGTTGATCTTGTATGATTGATTTGTATATGGGTTTATAGATTTTTGTGCATTCATGTGTTCATGTGTTTATTTTCATTGAAGAGAGCATGTATATGTGATAAGTATGTGGAATTCGTGTTGAATTGATCTTGATTATGAGCTACGATGAGTACTAGGATTCTATAACCTATGTGAGGATTTGAGCCTTCTTATCATGCTTAGTCATGAATGTTTATTCTTGAGAGAATCATTCATATGAACGTATTCTAGAACTAAGAGCATTATTTACCTTTACTTGAGCTTTGAAAATACCCTATTCATTGGTAGAGAGAGTTGAGGTGAATAAGTGTTGCAAGAAGAAAAAGGAAGATAGAATGAGGTTGAGTAGAGTGAAAAGCATGGTTAAATCTTGTTAGGGGTAGTGCCTGAAACTGGTACCCCGAATTGCTATACATGAGAAGAAAGCTTGAGAAGCAGCCGATTGATGATCGAGAAGGGTAGTGCCTAAAACCGGTACCCGAATTATCTAAAGAAGATGATGTTGATGCTAAGAGAAGAATTGGAGGAGAATATGAAACCGAAGAAAGAAATCGAAAACCTCCAAGGTAACTCTCTACTAGTGTTTGAGTCACTATATTCAAATTTCCTACCCTTTCCAAAGAGCCAACATTACAACCCAAAGACAAGTCCTTTGTGATCCTAGTAATAAGTTGATTGTAAGTTGATTTTTGAGACCTTTGCCAAGCTTATGGTTACGCGTAAATATGGATTGAAAATGAGCATTTATACTAGCCTATGAAGTACCTAACGCATTTGAGTGAGAGAGTAAATTTATCTTGTGAGCTTGATAACTTAGTACTCCGAATGGTATTATGATTGAGTGATGTTTTGCATGAATAATATGTATGATACAAGCTATACTTGTTTGAATTAATGAGATTGCATGTGTAATATGTGTTGTACTTGGACTTGGTGAATTATACACGACTCCTATGGTTTGAATTGGTTGCCTTGGGACGAGTAACATGTATGTTTGGGGGTTTGATGAGTGTGTAAATTCACAAGTTTAGCATCATGTTTGTGCTAGTTTTAGAGAGTTTTGAAGGTGAAATAGGTGGAAAACCTATATATATTGTGAATAAGCATGAATCAGGTGTTAGTGGAGCTATTTGAGTGGTTTTGATAGCGAAATTGAAGTGAAAGTGCCAAGAATCGAAGAGATGGAGTCGAAGCCATGCGAACCGCCCAAGAAATAGGTGGGTTCGACCTGGATGGAGGAGGGTTTGACCTCTCCAGCAGGTCGAACCAGCATTGCGGAGCCTACAGAAGAGGATTCGACCACAACTCAAGGGGTTCGACCTATCCATCAGGTCGAACCGAGGTCGAACTAGTTCGTGAGAAAGTTGATTCGACCACGACATTGTGGTTCGACCAAAGGAGGAGTGGTTCGACCTGTACAAGAGGTCGAACCAAGTGCAGAAATTATCCAGTAGCATGGTTCGACCTGTGGTTCGACCTGCGGCCTGTGGTTCGATCTGTTTGCTGAAGTCGAACCGTCACGCAGAAACTTACCTTATCCAGATTTTCGAGGCCGAAACGCGTGAGATCACTTGAAAAGCCCATTCCAAACCCTAAAGACATGATTACAAGTATAAAAGGAGGCCCATGCAGTCCAAAGAAAGGGGGTTGATCAAGAAACATAGAAGGAGACATAGAGTTGGAGAGGAGACGATCTTCCACCATCCGGAGGGCTGTGACAGAGGTCCCGCTGGAGGTTCAAGTAAGATTAGCCTATCTAACCATGATTGTTCTTAGACCAATCATGGACTAGAGCCGCTTAGGTAGTTCTAGGGTAATGAAGGTTTCATGAGTTGATTCATCTTTCGTGTGTATACTCCGTACAACACTACTTGTGGTTTGTTTTATATATGATTGTGCTATTTTAATCCATACTCATAGTCGTTTTGTGCATCAATAATCGTTGTGTAGAGTCTGAATACATAACATGGTTATTGGTTGAGTGCGTTCACTAAGGAGCATTGTTTATTGTTATAATTCTAAGTGAAGGGATTCTGAAGTCTTATTAGAACCACCTTATATGAATACTTGTTAATTGAATCATATTCGGGTTAATAAGTAGGATAAAGAGTATAACTTTATAGTACCTATAAAGGGAGATCAAATCGGGCTAGAGTACTAAGTGCACGGGAAATAATTGATTATGATAGTACCTAGAAAGGGGGGTAAAGTATACATCTTGCTCTGAGGATATTCACACGTGATACACGCATGTTTACTTGTGTCTATAGAGTAGATATGCATGGCTTAGTAATGCGTCCATATTCCACAAGGCAGAGTCGGACATTGACACACGAAAGTACGAATTAATGAGTAAAACTGGATGACCTGACAACTACCTATCATCTTACTTGATCACAACCTACTAATGTTTCTCTTGTTATTTAGATTAATAGTTCATATTCAATTTCAATACCATATTTTCCACGATAGTCTTAGTTACTAGATAATAATTAAATTGATATTTATCCGTCCCTTGGGTTCGATAATAACTTGGTCACCTACGAAACTACAATTGATATCTTTCAAACTTGGAGATTATTAAATTGTGTGTTGCGACATATGGTGCAAGTCAAATGGCGCCGTTGCCGGGGACGGCTTAAAATATCTTTTTATTATTTCTAGTTTATTAGGATTATCTTTCTTGTTTTACGGTTTTCTCTTTAATTCTTTTCAGGTGTATGCTCATGCGATCAAAGAAAGGTGAATTAGAACCATACAATCCTGAGATCGGAGCATCATCGAGAAAGAAGAAGAAGAAGAAGAGTAAGACAAAGACCATAGATCCAACTGAAGCTCTGAATTTTAGAGTTGAAGTTGACGAACCGAACTCGGAAGCGACTAAAACTGTGGTTGATTCAAACGCAGCAGCAAAGGAAGTCGACATGGCCAACGAAAGGGCCAATCCGGATAATCTGGCCATCCGTGAAGTCTTCAAGAATAACGGGGCTGGACACTTTGGGCTTCTAGGAGCGAGGGGGGCTAATGCGGATTTCGATCTTCACCCTGCCCTTATTAGCATGATAGAAAGGAACTCCTTTTCAGGAGGGTCTTTCGAGGATCCGTAGCAGTATCTAAACAAGTTCTTGGGATATGAAAGTACTCAAAAAGATGCAGGAACACATGAAGATGCGCGGAAGATCCTATTGTTCAAATTCTCGCTTACTGAAAAGGCGAGAGATTGGTATGATACTCTAAACGCAGCTGAGTGCACCACATGGGAGCAATTGAAGTTAAGGTTCTTGGAGAGATACATGCCACCTTCAAAGGTGTTCAAGATGAAGCAAGACATTAACCAATTTGCTATCGGTGGGGGAGAGAAGTTTCATGAAGCTTGGGACAAATTCAAGGACATGCTTCGTAGGTGTCCTCAACATGGGCTATCTAAAGCTCAATATATCAGTATATTCTACAATGGATTGGACTGTAATTCACGAGTATTGTTGGATGCTTCTTCTAATGGAGCATTGCTTACTAAGTCATCCGTAGAGGCCGAGAAGTTGTTTGAAGATATCTCGATGAATTCGAGGGATTGGCCAACTTATAGAGTTAGAGGTACTTATGTCCTTGGGAAGGTAGCTCAGGTTGAACATGTAATGGTGAAAACGAGTAGAGAGGATGAGATCGTCTCTAGCTTGTCCAATATCAACAAGCTACTTGAATCCCAACAGAAGCAAATCAGCGATATATCTCAGCGAGTACCAATCATACAGCAGGAAATTATGAACGATGGAACTGTTGGATTGTATACTAAAAGCCTAGCTTTAGTATGAACAATGTCATAACAATATTTGAAATGAGAATCATTGATCAAATGATTGCATCTTATAATTTATTTTATATGCATGATGCAATAGTCCATTTACTTTATACTGTAGATAATATGTTGTGCGACTACACGCAGAAGATCATATTATCGGTTTCCTTATAAAGTATAAACAGATGCTCACAACTGAGATAGACGGGGACTCTCTATCGGTATGGTTGTAGTGTGGTTTGGTATTAGCTTGTCTTGGCTATAGAATCATATTAGTGCACTTGTGTGTATTGAGCAGGACCGCTTGAGATCGTTCGACTTATATAGACTTATAGAAGAATTTGATCTCTGTTATTATGGAAGTTCGTGCTCTTAATCCCTATACAATAACCTCGACATGTAGGGCAGTATGTATTTCTTTGATTCATTAATGGGTGAGATTTATAAGTATTAAATCAACATACTCGATGAGTTAGGAAGTAGTGCTGTATCTATGGTGTGCTGTTGATTGTAGAAGGAATCCATGTCCGTCATAGGTTGATGATGTCCCCTTGAGGAGCTCATAAGGTTTATCATGTAAATCTTGCAAGTGGATTAATTTCCGGCATGATAATAATGTTGAGTGGTACTACTCTCGGATGAGATATTAATTAATTTGAGTTGTCAGTAACTTAATTAATTAATGGACATTGTATATCTTAAACATGGGGAGACCATCGGTCTCATAATAAGAAGGAGCCCAGAACATAATTTGGGATTGGATGGGTAGTGCAATAATAATATTTTAGTGGACTATATTATTATTATTGGATTTAATTAAAAGCTTTGGGCTAAGCTTGGTTAATTAAATGCAATTGAGGCCCAGTCCAATTTCTCCTCCTGGTCCCTGCTGTAGCCCAATTATATAAGTCATTTCAGCTCATGTTAACCCTAAGTTAGTGCCTCATTTGACAGAAAGGAGAGAACAGGAGCAGATTGAGAGAATCCTGCGGATTGTTGCCCACACAACAGCAGGATTCGACTTGGGACATACAACAGAAGATCGAGAGGTGGTTCTCTGCTGTTCATCCTCTACATCGACCCAGAAGTACGGTAAACGATTTAATTTTACTTCCGCTGTTATCGTTTATCTGAAATCCTAACGATCACGTTTGAACCACACGATCCAATTGCCAACAGGAACAATCCAAGAGGAGTTAGATGAGCTAAATTATGCCATGGGTCAAAGTATTCAAGGAACTAGGTATCCAGATCAAGGAAACCGGAACTACCAAGGGAACTATCGAGGAAACTTTAATAATCGTGGTCCCCCTGGTGGTTATCCACAACAGCCTAGGAGGCCGGAGTCCTCATGGAGCAATCCGAACAATGCAATGCAACCTCCGACGGGTGTTGATCCGGGTGCTAAGGTGGAAGAAGGGAAACCGGGTTTTGAGGATACTGTGAACAGGTATATGGCGAAGAATGATGAAAGAGTGAACCGCCTTGAGGCTGAACTTGAGACAAAGATTGATGATCATCATAAGGGTTTGTCCACTCAAGTTAGAGACCTTACATTGTTAATGGGAACAATTGCAGAGAATGTGAACACATTGACTCAGTCTGTGGAGAAAGGAAAGTTTCCATCTCAGAGTATTGAGAATCCAAGTGTTGGATTGTATACTAAAAGTCTAGCTTTAGTATGGACAATGTTATAACAATATTTGAAATGAGAATCATTGATCAAATGATTGCATCTTATAATTTATTTTATATGCATGATGCAATAGTCCATTTACTTTATACTGTAGATAATATGTTGTGCGACAACACGCGGAAGATCATATTATCGGTTTCCTTATAAAGTATAAACAGATGCTCACAATTGAGATAGACGGGGACTCTCTATCGGTATGGTTGTAGTGTGGTTTGGTATTTGCTTGTCTTGGCTATAGAATCACATTAGTGCACTTGTGTGTATTGAGTAGGACCGCTTGAGATCGTTCGTCTTATACTGACTATATAGTAGAACTTGATCTCTGTTATTATGGAAGTTCGTGCTCTTAATCCCTATACAATAACCTCGACACGTAGGACAGTATGTATTTCTTTGATTCATCAATGGGTGAGATTTATAAGTATTAAATCAACAAACTCGGTGAGTTGGGAAGTAGTGCTGTATCTATGGTGTGCTGTTGATTGTAGAAGGAATCCATGTCCGTCATAGGTTGATGATGTCCCCTTGAGGAGCTCATAAGATTTATCATGTAAATCTTGCAAGTGGATTAATTTCCGGCATGATAATAAGGTTGAGTGGTACTACTCTCGGATGAGATATTAATTAATTTGAGTTGTCAGTAACTTAATTAATTAATGGGCATTGTATATCTTAAACATGGGGAGACTATCGGGCTTATAATAAGAAGGAGCCCAGAACATAATTTTGGGATTGGACGGGTAGTGCAATAATAATATTTTAGTGGACTATATTATTATTATTGGATTTAATTAAAAGCTTTGGGCTAAGCTTGGTTAATTAAATTCAATTGAGGCCCAGCCCAATTTCTCCTCCTGGTCCCTGCTGTAGCCCAATATATATAGTCATCTCAGCTTCTGGAAACCTAACTTCCTGCGCCTCTTTTGACGTGAGTTAGAGAGAAGCAGATTGAGAGAACTCTGGGGATTGTTGACCACCCAACACCAGAGTTGACTTGGGACATACAGCAGAAGATCAAGAGGTGTTCTTCTGCAGCGATTCAGACTCTACATCAACCCTGAAGTACGGTAATCATGTTTAATCGCTTCCGCTGTTTATGTTTACTGTAACCCTAACGATCACGTTTGGACCACACGATCCAATTGCCCAACAATTGGTATCAGAGCGTTGGTTTCGTGGTGAAACGTGAACCGTAAGGTTGGGTTTTTGTGATTATTTGATTGCATGAATATAATCTGGATTAATCGCATGTTGAGCAGTCTGTATATGATTATGTGATTATATGAATTATCTTATTTTAATCGCATAGTACGAATACGTATGAGTGGTTGCTTCTGATTGACATTCTGAATACTTTTTACACACGGAAAATATGAGAAAAGTCAGCAACCCTGTAAATCTGCTGTACACATGACTCACACACACACGGCTGTTGTCGGCGGTGAACGGCTGGAACAATCGAGCGAGATCGGTGCCCGACCTCTACCCAGAATCGCGTGTGGGTCCCAGAGGCTGCACAGAAATACGTGATGGTGCGCCTTGCCCACTCGTCAGCACGACCCTGAACAGTGACGCTGAAGGACAGAACGGTGATGGCGGCTGTGCCTGTCGCCACCCGGTGAAAGCCGAAGGGTGTCCAACTGGCAGCGGCAACGACTTCACGACGAGGAGTGTCTGGGTGCTGCGTCGTCGCGACCTGGAGGCTCACAAAGCGACGGCGGCGGAACATCAGAACAGCAGCGTCTGACGGAGCTGCTTCCGAAAAGTCGCCGGTAGTTTAGATCGGGTAAGGAGGTGATCTGATCAAATCCTTCAAGGATTTTGTTTTTCTCCCTACGATCGGATCTGGGCGATTCGAGGCGCGATGTTGAGAATGATATGCTGGAGGTTTCGGCCGGATCTGGTGGGCTATGGTCGGCGATCGTCGGGAACGGTGGCTGGCATGTGAAAATCGCGCGGATGCGCGGCGGCGCTGGACTGCGTCGCACGTTGCCGTCTAGACACGGCTCTCGATCTGGTCAGTCTGCTTCGGGCGACTGTTGATCGGTGGTGGGGTGTAAGGCGGGCGCGGCTGCGGAGCGTCTCTGGCGTGCTGGGAGTGCGTCAGCCGGCAGCGGTGGGGCCAAGTTACGCCGGTGACACTGGCCTGTGGTGGCAGCAGGGGCGATTGCGGCTGGAATCCATGGCGGCTGGCGGCCAGTGGACGGGCAGCGAGGAAGCGAGGCGGCTGTCGGCGCGGCTCAATTCAGGTAACTGTGGGAAGGTCCGCCGGTTGAAGTCGCCGGTGATAGCTGCGTGAAGAAGCAACAGCGGCTGTGACAAGGATAGGGCAGCACTGATAATGGGCCCAATTTTATTTAATTTAGTTTTGGGCCTGGGTTGTTTTTATTAATTCAGCTGGTTTTTGGGCCCAATTTTAATTAAATGTAAATGGGCTGTTGGGCCTATTTTATGGATGATGGGCTCGGAATTTTTATTGCTGGACTTATCTGCTGCTTGGGCTTGAACTTATAGGCTGCTCAATTTTTTTTTAATTTGGTTTTGGGCTACTGGGCTCAATTTTAATTAAAATTGGTTTTGGGCTGGCAGGTTTAATTATATGGCCCAATTCAGTAATATATTTTGGGCTGCTCATTAATTTTAATTTGGTTTTGGGCTGTTGGGTCCAATTTTAATTAAAATGGTAATGGGTTGCTAGACAATATGGATTGCTGAATTTAATTAATTGTGGGTAATGGGCCAAGCATGATAAGTTATTTATTAATGGGCTTGATTAATTATTTTTGGGTTAAGATTATGGGCCATGGATAATGGGCTTGATTAATTATTTAATCTGCTGCTCATTTTGTGCTTATTTGTTGCTCTTGGGCCCAAATTGATTGATCCACTAATTATGCAATTAATTAATGTTATATAACTGATTAATTGATTTAATTGTCAATTATTGTTGTATATGTGACAGGCATGTTCTATGTGATTTATTTATTTAAATTGCTGTTAATAGAAGCATGTCTAACTTGTATATTTTATTCTGGAATATTATATGCATGTTAAAACCCTCGGTAATTAAATAACTAAGTGGGAGAGGGGATTGGTAATAAATTCCCGCGGCCTCCATTATTGGTTTGTAAGTGATGTGAGTAAACTTGCGTGTTGGCATAGGCCTTCCTCCCTAACGGATGAGTTTATTCACGGATCACTGGTACAGACTTCATAAATAATTATTGTTTGTAATATGGCACATAAACTTGCGTGTTGGCATAGGCCTTCCTCCCTAACGGATGAGTTTGTGTGCGGTACACTGGTACAAACTTATAATTGATGATTGTAGGAAGCTACCCGAGCGCGTGTGTACTTCTCCAACTGTAAGGCACATAAGCTCGCGCAGTGGACTTGGGATCAAATAATGGTGTACACTTAGGTGTAAATAATTAGTATCCTCCCCAACGGAGTCACTGCTATTATTTGCATGGCTAAAGAGTAACCGACTATTAATTATTTTGTCATAAAGTTAGGTTGACAAATGAAATTAATGGGTAAAACCTTCTCTTGTAAATGTTCGGGTTTGTAAACGTCCACACTAACGTGGCTTGCAGACTCACGGTGCTTGAGATGTCGGTGAATTTTATTTTATATTGTTTTGAGGGAAACAATATAAAAGGATAAAATTCGAAGTTTTGATCAGTAAATTTATTTGTGATTCTCTGAATTTTGAATGGTTTTATTTCACTAATTGTTAACTAAAAGAAATTATATTTACTTGTCCAAATTAAATGATTAGAAAAGAATCTTGGTTTTGAAAATTACTGTTTAAGAAAATACATGTGTTCTCTCAAAGGACAGCTCATGATGCCTATTAAAGTCTTTAGTGAAGAGATGAGAGGATCATAGAAATATGATGAACTCATGTAACTCTTCAGATACTTGAGTAATTTAAAAGGCGCAAGATCATGATAGAATTTGATGAATGAATTGGAAATATATATGGAATAGAAGTTGAAAGGGAAACCTAAGTCAATTTTATTTTCCATAATTGCCTAGATGTTTTGAGAAAGTTCCACCTCAATTACAAGAGGATGTAAATGGTGGGAAACTTCTAACAAAACATGTGGCAAAGGAAAACCATTTTCATCATAAAGTGAACAAGTTTAATATCTTATTTACTAATGGCTTAAACATGATTAGTGATGGCATCTACTGACACGAAGTATGTAGATACTGGAATCACTAAATGTTTATCACTGAGTAAGGATAAGATTGTTAATAACATGGGTAAAACTACAAAGGTAGTGGCTATTGCAGTGGGAGTTGTTTATTTATCTCATGACAAGAATAAACGATTGATTATGAGAAATTGCCTTTACGTACGTTTCATAGAAAGAATTTGATTTCGGTTTCTATGCAGTAATGGATGGATACTTCATTTCATTTAAATGACATAGTCATAGCAATGAGGAATGGGGCTATAATCTGTTATAGTACGTTGGTGGATAATAAGTATACTCTTGAATCATGTTCATCCCACAGATGCAAGAAATAGTAATTAATAATGCATCTTCTAATATTAGTAAGAGAAAGGAACCTTCGGAGATGAACTAAACATACATTTGGCGTCTATGACTAATTCATTTTACTTAAGTAGGATTCAAAAGTTGATAGCCGATAGACCGTAAGGTTTATCTGAAGTGGAAACTATCGGACTTGCGAGTCTTGCTTGGAAGTAAAAATGATTAACTGCCTTTTCAAGGCTGTGGGGTGTAGAGCCAAAGATATATATGTTGGAATTAGTTCATTCTGATTCAAGCGAACCTAATATTATCCAGGCGAGAGGTGGTTATGAATATTCGAAGATTATTCTGGAAACCAATATATTTATATGATACACTGCATGTCTAAATTCTTGGATTAATTCAAGAATTGAAAGGCTGGTACAATGAAGCGTCATGGAAAATATATTAAGTCATTACGATTTAATCGTGATGGCGAATACCTCAAGGGATAGTTAGGAGCTTTTAATCAGAAGTTGAGATTAAATCTCAAGTTGACTACACCGGGCATGCCCCAGCTGAATGGTGTGGTGGGTAGAAAGTATTAGGCTCTTATGGTTATGATTAGATAGATGATGAATTATTTGGAATAATTAAATTCATTTTATGGATATGCCCTAGATACAGTAATTCGTGAAATGTTTGTCTGTATATGGGATATTCTAGAAAAATGGATAGTGATTTATTTAGTCCAAAAGATCGAAGGGTAATTGTTAACACAATGACCAGATTTTTTGGAAAAAGGACTATGTAATAAATCACAAGCCCATGTATAAGTTGTTCTAAAGGAAGTGAGAGGAAAACACTAAGTATAAGTACCAAGTGTACAAGAGGATATACCACAAGGTAAACTGCAACGCGTGTCACGTCTGATACACAATTACATGTAGTGCCTTGTCGTAGTGGGAGGGTTGTGTGACAACTCATAAATATATGTTGGGGAGAGTCGTGAGACTTGATCCCTTGTGAACATAGTATTATCCCACGGATACGACATAGCACTACAAGATTAAAATGCGGAATCTTAGTAAGTTGCAATGTACGTTGAAATAGAATCTACGGATTCTATATTAAGTCTGGGAACTTGTATGACCACTAAATGGTGTAAAAACCATTGCAAGTGATCATAGGAAATAAAAGAGGATCATACGGAAAGGTGAAAATCTTGGAAGCAAAGCTTGTTGCGAAAAGATGTACTCAGAAAGAAATGGTTCGATTATGAGGGAACATGTTCGCTGGTAGCTATGCTTATGTTGATCCGGATTCTTTTATTTATTGCTGCTCATATTAAATTATGAGGGACAACAAATAAATGTCAAGACAGCTTTCCTGATTGGAAGTCTTGAGGAAAACATCTATGTGAAGCAACCAGAGTAATTCATTGCAAAGTACTAATAGCATTTTGATAGTAAGCTTAAAAGTGTCCAGCGATGGACTAAAGCAAGCTTTAAGATTGTGAAGCATCTGTTTTGATTAGATAATCCAGTGACATGGATTTAAACCAATGAGCGGATGAGTCTTGTGTGTTGTAAAGAGTGACGGAAATGTGGTGGTGTTTCTTGTACTATACGTAGATAGTATCTTGCTCATTGGAGACAATGAAAGAGTATTATCGGGCGTATGGGTACGGTTAATAAAGCGGTAGTGATGAAGGACTTAAGAAAGGCAAAATACATCCTTTTGATTACGGTAATACGGATCACAAGAAAAGATGTTATGCTTATCTCAAGTTTCATAAATGATACAGTCCACACTCGTTTAGCATGTAAATTTATCTAAGTGAATGTGTCTTTGAGACACAAGAAGAAGATAAAGTAGATGAAAGCGGTTCCTTATGCTTCGGCGAATAAGGAAGCTTAATCTAAAGAATGCTATGAACGAAGTTGGATATCTGTGTTGCTGAACGCATGAACAGAAGGTATCAACGTAACCCGGAACAAGAATGATGAACTGTAGTAAGACATATATAAAGTGCCTGAGAAGGACTGGAAATTATATGTGGATTTACTAAACAGATTCACTGCTTCTTGTGGATTACGTAGATTCAGATTTTTTAGTCAGATTGGACAGCAGTAAATTCTCCTCAAAGGTTATGTGTTTAATCTTAGGAAGTAGAGTCATAATGTGGAGGAGTGTTATATAGAAATATATTTCAGACTCCGGACTCCATCATGGAAAGATGATCAATTGGAGCCTATGAGGCAGCCAAAGTATCTATATGACTCTAGAAACTTCAAGATGGACTTCGAAGTGTTTCTAAGTTTGCCCAAGGATATCACAATTTATATTGATGATATTGGTGCAGTTGCAAACTTGAAGGAATCACGAGTCCATAAGGCAATTAAACACATGGAGCGCGAGTACCACCTGCTACGAGAAATCGTATGATGAGGCGAAGGTTGTTGTCGCCTAGATTGCATCGGATGATGACCTAGTAAACCATTTACAAGGACCTTAAGGCGAGAGCTTTTAATGGTCGTGTAGTGGGAGTAGGAATCAGATGTATGGCAGAAGACATGACAGCATAGTCTTTTAGTATAAGTGGGAGATTGTTGGATTGTATACTAAAAGTCTAGCTTTAGTATGGACAATGTTATAACAATATTTGAAATGAGAATCATTGATCAAATGATTGCATCTTATAATTTATTTTATATGCATGATGCAATAGTCCATTTACTTTATACTGTAGATAATATGTTGTGCGACAACACGCGGAAGATCATATTATCGGTTTCCT
The DNA here is from genome assembly GCA_023678885.1 of Pogostemon cablin. Classification (NCBI taxonomy): domain Eukaryota; kingdom Viridiplantae; phylum Streptophyta; class Magnoliopsida; order Lamiales; family Lamiaceae; genus Pogostemon; species Pogostemon cablin. The sequence continues at coordinate 28,421,384 of CM043011.1, read as the reverse complement.
TATAAAGTATAAACAGATGCTCACAACTGAGATAGACGGAGACTCTCTATCGGTATGGTTGTAGTGTGGTTTGGTATTTGCTTGTCTTGGCTATAGAATCACATTAGTGCACTTGTGTGTATTGAGTAGGACCGCTTGAGATCGTTCGTCTTATACTGACTATATAGTAGAACTTGATCTCTGTTATTATGGAAGTTCGTGCTCTTAATCCCTATACAATAACCTCGACACGTAGGACAGTATGTATTTCTTTGATTCATCAATGGGTGAGATTTATAAGTATTAAATCAACAAACTCGGTGAGTTGGGAAGTAGTGCTGTATCTATGGTGTGCTGTTGATTGTAGAAGGAATCCATGTCCGTCATAGGTTGATGATGTCCCCTTGAGGAGCTCATAAGGTTTATCATGTAAATCTTGCAAGTGGATTAATTTCCGGCATGATAATAAGGTTGAGTGGTACTACTCTCGGATGAGATATTAATTAATTTGAGTTGTCAGTAACTTAATTAATTAATGGGCATTGTATATCTTAAACATGGGGAGACTATCGGGCTTATAATAAGAAGGAGCCCAGAACATAATTTTGGGATTGGACGGGTAGTGCAATAATAATATTTTAGTAGACAATATTATTATTATTGGATTTAATTAAAAGCTTTGGGCTAAGCTTGGTTAATTAAATTCAATTGAGGCCCAGCCCAATTTCTCCTCCTGGTCCCTGCTGTAGCCCAATATATATAGTCATCTCAGCTTCTGGAAACCTAACTTCCTGCGCCTCTTTTGACGTGAGTTAGAGAGAAGCAGATTGAGAGAACTCTGGGGATTGTTGACCACCCAACACCAGAGTTGACTTGGGACATACAGCAGAAGATCAAGAGGTGTTCTTCTGCAGCGATTCAGACTCTACATCAACCCTGAAGTACGGTAATCATGTTTAATTGCTTCCGCTGTTTATGTTTACTGTAACCCTAACGATCACGTTTGGACCACACGATCCAATTGCCCAACACCAAGGTCCTACAGCGCCATCACATTGAGGTCTGGAATGCAATACGAGGGGCCAATGAGGCCGGAATTGAAGGCGAACATGTCTAGGGCAAGATTCGACAATGGTTCGACCAACTTTGAAGGTCGAACCACTTAGGGGAGGTCGAACCATAGCTCTGGACACTATCCGGAGGTGAAGCAGCAAGGGTTCGACCAATATACCAATGGTTCGACCTATCAAACAGGTCAAACCCAGGTCGAACCATACCATCCTGAGCACTCTATTTCTCCAACTGATCGGTTCGACCAAGGCAAGCATGGTTCGACCTGTACAGAAGGTTGAACCCAGATCGAACCACACATCTTGGAACACCCTATTTTGACACATCAATGGTTCGATCACGACGGACATGGTTAGACCAATCTATGAAGTAGAACCCATGTCAAACTGGAAGGAGAAAGGAATACAGTAGGTCGGTTTGCCCTAAGGGAAAGTGGTTCGACCTATCAAACAGGTCGAACCCAAGTCGAACCACAGGTTGAGAAGAAAGCATTCTTCGAGAAGGATGGTTCGACCATTACGTACCTGGTTCGACCTGTTCCACAGGTCGAACCTTGGTCGAACCCATCCATAATATGCACGTTGCTACTCCGAACACTCTTGATGATGTTGATGCTACTCCAGTGGTTCGGAATGAGCAAAGTACAGAGATTATAGCTGAGAAAAGTGGGAGAGAGCTAAGCGTTTGAGAGCCGAAAAAGAGAAAGCAGAGAAGGTTGAACGTGATGATGGGGGATTCCCAAAACAAAGATACCTCCGCCGTTTCCCTACAAGCTTGTGAAGAAGGGATTGGAAGATAAGTTCAAGAAGTTTTCAGAGATCATGAACAAGATAAGCTTGAGCATTCCTTTCTCGGAAGCAAAAATGGAGATGCCTTACTATGCCCGGTTCCTCAAGGACATATTGTTGAAGAAGCGAAGCTTAACTGGAATTGAAACAGTGAATTTATCTGAGAATTGCAGCTCAATCATTCAAAGGAAGCTGCCGCAAAAGATGAAGGATCTAGGGAGCTTTACTATTCTATGTGAGATCGGAAAGGGGCCGGCACAGCGAGCTTTGTGCGATTTAGGGGCAAGCATAAATTTGATGCCGTTGTCTATCTCTCAGAGCCTTGGTTTGGGGAAGTTAACCCCTAGAACAGTTGCTCTCCAATTGGCAGACAGGTCAATGACGTTTCCAAAAGGGATTATTGAAGATGTACTTGTCAAAGTGGAGAAGCTAATCTTTTCGGTGAATTTTCTTGTGCTAGAAATGGATGATAACAAGGATAATATACCTCTAATCTTGGGGAGACCTTTCCTTGCTACTGCTGGAGCTATTATTGATGTTCAAAAAGGGGAGCTCAGATTGCGGATGGACAAAGATGAAGTTCTTTTCAACTTGGACAAGGCAATGAAGATGCCCATGGAGTCTCAGTGTCATAGTATTGATGTGGTGGAGGAGATTGTGAAAGAAGATATGTCTTTGATCCTGTCGAAGGATCCTCTAGAGACATGTTTGATGGAGTCTCTTACTTATCCAACTACGGAGCTTGACGGTCTCTCCAATGAGGTAGGTGTTGAATATCTTGAAAACTTACTTGCTTTGGGTGATGACAGGTATGACTCGGAAAGAACTAAGATGGAAGAAGTCAAGTGGACTAGAAAGTATTTGCCTTTGGATGAAGAGAGTACTCTAATGGACGTGAGGAAAGAGGAGTTGAAACCATTGTCGGAACACTTGAAGTACGCCTTTCTTGGCGACAATGAAAAATATTCGGTAATTGTATCTTCTTCTCTTGATGATTTCCAACTCGAGGAGTTATTGGACGTTCTTAGGAAGTACAAGTCTGCGATTGGATGGTCCTTGAAGGATTTGAAAGGTATAAGTCCTTCGTATTGCATGCATCGTATAAGATTGTTGGATGAAGCAAAGGCAAGTGTTCAGAATCAGCGGAGGGTTAATCCCGCAATTCAAGAGGTGATTTGGAAGCAAATCCTTACGTGGTTGGATACTGGAATTATATATCCTATTAGTGATAGTCCCCTTGTGAGTCCTTTGCATGTAGTTGCTAAAAAGGGGGGCATGACTGTAGTAAAAGCTGACGATTTAGAAGCGATAGCTACAAGGATTCCAACGGGATGGCGTACATGTGTAGATTATAAGAAGTTGAATGAGAACACGTGTAAGGACCATTTTCCCCTTCCTTTCATGGATCAAATGTTAGATCGTCTTGCAGGGTATGAGTTTTACTGTTTCTTGGATGGGTACTCGGGGTACAACCAAATCATGATTACCCCCGAGGATCAAGAAAATACAACTTTTACTTACCCCTACGGGACCTTCGCCTTTACGAAGATGCCATTTGGATTATGTAATGCGCCTGCTACTTTACAGAGATGCATGATGGCAATATTCGATGGGTTGATAGAGAAGATCATTGAGGTGTTCATGGATGATTTTTCTGTTTTCGGTTCCTCCTTTGATATTTGTTTGTCTAACCTTGCTATTGTTTTAAAGAGATGCCAAGATACAAATCTTGTCTTGAATTGGGAGAAGTGCCACTTCATGGTTAAGGATGGGATTGTTCTTGGGCATTATGTTTCCGCCAAGGGATTGCAGCTCGATCGTGCAAAAGTGGTGGCAATTGAGAAGCTTCCACCACTGACTAATGAAAGAGGAGTGTGGTCTTTTCTTGGATACGCTAGTTTTTACCGGAGATTCATAAAAGACTTCTCAAAATACTCCAAGCCCTTATCTCACTTACTTGAAAAGGATGTTCCTTTTGTTTTTGATGAAGAATGTCTAACAGCTTTTCAGGTTTTGAAAGAGGTGCTTACTACTGCCCCTATCTTGATCACACTGGATTGGACTCAACCGTTTGTACTCATGTGTGATGCAAGTGATATAGCACTTGGAGTGGTGCTTGGGAAGCTGAGGGAGAAGAAGTTCTGCGCCATCTACTATGCAAGTAAGACTTTCGATGTGGCACAAAAGAATTACACGGTGACTGAAAAGGAGTTTTTGGCTATTGAGTATGCATTCGATAAGTTTCGTCAGTATTTGGTTGGCATGAAGACTATTGTGTACACGGATCATTCAGCGATTCGGTACTTGATGGAGAAGAATGAGACGAAGCCTAGGATCATAAGGTGGATTCTTCTACTTCAAGAGTTTGACATGGAGATCCGGGATAAGAAAGGTTCTGATAATGTGTTGGCGGATCACCTTTCGAGGTTGGGGACTAGGGAGCATTGTGATAATTCTATCGAGTATATTGAGGAGATGTTCCCAGATGAAAAGATCATGGCCGTGTTTGTTGAAGGGGCTGAGCGAGCATGTATGGTTGATGCACAAGGAGTTGATCCATGGTATGCGGATTTTGTTAACTATATTGCCGTGAGAGAAATTCCAAAGGATCTCAACCGTTATCAACTTGCTAAATTCAAAAGGGATGTTGAGACCTTCATATGGTACGATCCGTTTGTGTACAAGATTTGCACGGATTCTATCGTCCGTAGATGTGTGCCCGAGATGGAGATGGAGAGTGTTTTGCCACGCACAACCTAACGGGGGGCACTTCGGCACTCAAAAGACAGCAGCTAAGGTACTTCAGTCTGCTCTTTATTGGCCTACGTTGTTCAAGGATTGTGAGACCTATGTGGCATCTTGCGATAGATGTCAACGCACGGGGAACATCGGTAGGACAGACGAGATGCCGCTTCGTCAACATGTTTCTTGAGAAGGTGCTTCAAGGGTTTGGTGTTAAGCATAGGGTTACTACACCCTATCATCCTCAAGCGAATGGGCAAGCGGAGGTCTCTAACCGTCAAGTCAAACAGATTCTGGAGAAGGTGGTAGGAACCAATAGAAAGGATTGGGCTTTGAAGCTCGATGATGTCTTATGGGGGTTCCGGACCGCGTACAAGATGGTGTTGAATATGTCACCGTATCAGATTGTCTATGGGAAGCCATGCCACTTACCTGTAGAGATTCAACACAAAGCGTTTTGGGCTTTGCGAAGCTTGAACTTGATTCTTAAAGATGTGAAAGAGTTGAGGATGACTCACATTAATCAATTGGATGAGTTTCGGAGTTGTGCGTACAAGGAGTTCAAGCAAGGAGACGAGGTATTACTCTTTAACTCTCGTTTAAAGCTTTTTGCAGGTAAGTTGAAGTCGAAGTGGACGGGGCCGTTCATGATTCATTAGGCCTTAGGAGGGGGGAGTTTTGACTCGTTGGCAAGGATGGAGACATTATTGCCGCAAATGGACATCGCTTGAAGCATTATAGGTCACCGGATGATGCTTGTGTCATTTTTGAAGATACCTTGATCTGATTTGGTACCCTCGTGACTCTCCGACGTTAAATATGAGTGTCTGTTGGGGGCTTGCCCTTCCATTTTTATTGCTTTATTTCTTTGGTGTGCGTAAGGAATTTTTATATTGAGAGTGCTTACTTATCGGCAATTACATCTCTTTGCAAACATAGTTTCGACTTTAGTTTCTACTAAGTTTGGGGGGGTGTGATGTACTTACCTCAATAAGCACCGGACGTATAATCTTTTCTTTGTAACGTTTGTTAGGGAAGTTGGTTTTTGCGGCATATTTAAAATTTTAATCGGTTTGGTGTGTCGATTTTTTGTAACTTGCCTAATGTTCGGTGGTGTTTTGTTTAGTACTTTGAGTGATTGCGGAGTTACTCATGATTGATGGGTTTTATGATTGAATTTTGATGAAGTTGTGCTCTAGTTGGTACTTAATGATTTGTCTTGAAGCTTGAGGTGTGTAAGGAATGAAGAACACTTGTTTTAAGAAGTTCATGGGGTTGGTTCGACCAAGACAGGGATGGTTCGCCCCGATGAAGAAGTCAAACCGTGGTGTTAATTTGTCCAGAGAGATGGTTCGACAAAGTGATGAATGGTACGACCTGATCAACCAGGTCGAACCGTGGTCAAACCAGTACCAGCAGAAGACATGAAGAGCGGTTCGACCACGAAATTTCTGGTTTGACCTTTTAACTAGGTCGAACCAAGGTCGAACCGGTAACCTGAAACTTCCAGAAGGGTGGTTCGACATGAAGTGCCTGGTTCGACCTGTTCCAGTAGGTCGAACCCAAGTCGAACCTGAGGAAGAATTTGTCTAGAAGAGTGGTTCGACCATGCTAGTCCTGGTTTGACTGTTCAACAGGTCGAACCAAGGTCGAACCAAGACAGGTATGTGTTTTAAAGTTTGATTTTTGAGAAGGGTTCGATCACTTTTTCACTTCACCCTTCTCCGAACCTTCACGAAATCACTGCACCCTTGCACCAATTCTATAATTACACTTGATTTCGCACCGATTACACCTCACCACACCTTTAATTCACGACTGGAACGCGAATTTGGGCAATTTTTGCTGCAAGCTAGGGCTTAGTCGCGAATTCTTGGGAGTTTTGAGTGTTTGATCGTTCTTTGACCATGGGCAAGACTAAAGGTATGTTTTCTCAACTCAATTACTCTAGGATTGAAGCTTAGTGTATGAAACTTGTTGTTGGTAGGAGAATTGATGTTGATTTTGGTTGAATTTCATGGTAATGGTTGATTTTTTTTTTGAATGGATTTATATGGATTCTTGCTTAATGAATTGGAATTGCTTGTTTATTGATAGAATCTTGAGTTCATGTGAATTGTTTGAAGAATTAGGATTTGTTATTAATGGGCATAGTGATTTGGTTTGAATTTGTGGATAATTGAAGTAGTTCATGGAGTACATTTGTTGAATTTCTTGTTGAATTGCTTGAATAAAATAATGCATGCTTGTTGGTTGTGATTGAATGGGTAAAAAGAGTGTGATTGAAGTAGTTATGAGTGTAGTGAAATGCAAGTGGTTGTTGATGGATCGATTGAGTATAATGTGTTATTGATGAAGCATGGAAGCTTGAAGTTTTGAGTATAGTATAGGATATGCTAGTCAATTACTTGCGTTCTTGTCTTGTTGGATGTACTGAGTTGTTGTTGCAGGAACAGGACAAGGATCCAGACAAGGATCTGGACAAGGCAAGGAGAAGGGCAAGGCAGCCGAGGTAAGATCGAAAAAGAGACAAGATAGGCCTTTGAATGTGGACAAAGTGACGAAGACGCTTAGATTGCAAGAACGTCTTCCCGAGAACTTTAAGATTCAGATGCCCGATTGGGATGAGATCAAAGAGAAGTGGGCAGAAGTCTCAGATATGATAGCTCGGACTAGATATCAAGATGATGAGGCCATGCGACTCATGAGCATCCGGGATGATATGATTATGTTGTTCGATCGAGTTGGAATCCGCAGATTTATGGAGTTGAAGAGGCCGACTTACTTCCATGTTACAGCGGAGGTAGTTTGTTCCTTTGAGATGGATAAGGATCCACTTGGCTACCCGTATCAGTGCACATTTCAGTTGGGAGGAGTCCGAAGGAGATGGACAGCAGAGGATTTTAATCAGCTGTTTCAAATGCCTTTAGAGATTTCCTGAGTGGAGCATGGACATTTCAACCCCAATAGGTTTTGGAGAGAGATATCCAGAGAGATTGGCGATTATAAGATCAAGCAGGCCCGTGCGACTTCGATCAAGAATCCGGTGTTGAAATATATGGATCGAGTGCTCGGGAACACATTGTTTGCTCGCTCGGAGGGTGGATGTGTGTCTAGAGGAGAGCTATACGCCCTGTGGTGTATGATGCATACGGTGAACTTCAATATGGGAGCATATTTCATTGCGCAGCTGCGTCGATTCAGGACCGTTGGATTTCAGAAGATCAATATTGGAGGATTACTGACGATCGTAGCTGAGCACTACAACATGGATCTCACCGGCATCACACCCGTTAGAGGGGAGCCCGATTTGGTGATGTTCACATGCATGAAGGGAGGATTTGCTCACTTTAGAGATGGTGATTAGTTCTTCATAAGGGGACCAAGGCCATTCGATTTCATGTTTCCTTTTGACGTGAGTAACCTGACCACCATCCAGGAGGGGAGGAACTTGTTGATGAACTCCCTAGGACACACCGCTCTGTCCGTGACTATGAAGACCAATGGGGATTGGAGAGCCGTGGCTAGGATGTGTGCGGAGGGCAGATTGGCAGAGTTACAGCAGATTATGGATCAGGGAGAGTACCGTCTGCCACCGCAGCAGCCACCACAGCCACCACAGCAGCCCGAGGTTGAGCATCGGGTAGATGAGCAGCCGGAGATGGAGATTCTGGAGGAGGAGCAGCACGACGCGCCTCAGCATGCTCCAGTACCGCAGCAGCAGCAGGTTGTTCCGGGTGATACCCGAGAGCAGTTTTGTTTGATTCACGAGCAGCTGGTCGCGGTCGTAGCTACACAGCAGGAGACAAATAGGCAGCTCGCACTCGCCAATGCCAATTACACCATGATGAAAGAGAGGTACACTGCCTTGAATGAGCGTGTTGGTAGAGTGAGTAGTCGAGTGGATATGATGGATAGGCACATTACCAGCCTGTGCATAGCTGTGGAGGATAGGTTGGAAGAGGATGACAAAGATGATGATGAGGATGATGATGCTCCTAAGGAGTAGTTTTTCAGGTTTTCTTTTAGTTTCTCTGATTCATCTCATCTCCCATTCTTCTTTTTATCTTTACAGGTTGGGGTGTGATCTTGTGTGAGTGGCATGTACTTGATATAGTTGATCTTGTATGATTGATTTGTATATGGGTTTATAGATTTCTGTGCATTCATGTGTTCATGTATTTATTTTCATTGAAGAGAGCATGTATATGTGATAAGTATGTGGAATTCGTGTTGAATTGGTCTTGATTATATGCTACGAGGAGTACTAGGATTCTATAACTTATGTGAGGATTTGAGCCTTCTTATCATGCTTAGTCATGATCGTTTATTCTTGAGAGAATCATTCATATGAACGTATTCTAGAACTTTGCTTGGCGTCTTGTGTGAGACTTATGATTGATAAAATACTAGGACATGATCTTAGGCCATTCTTGATTAATTGAGTCACTTAGCCAAATTTTACCTTTCCTAATGAACATAAAAACCTTTGGTAGCCTCGTTTGAGCCTTTAAAAGCTTTTTCTTTGGCAAGCCAAATAAAAGAGCATTATTTACCTTTACTTGAGCTTTGAAAATACCCTATTCATTGGTAGAGAGAGTTGAGGTGAATAAGTGTTGCAAGAAGAAAAAGGAAGATAGAATGAGGTTGAGTAGAGTGAAAAGCATGGTTAAATCTTGTTAGGGGTAGTGCCTGAAACTTGTACCCCTAATTGCTATACATGAGAAGAAAGCTTGAGAAGCAACCGATTGATGATATAGAAGGGTAGTGCCTAAAACTGGTACCCGAATTGTCTAAAGAAGATGATGTTGATGCTAAGAGAAAAATTGGAGGAGAATATGAAACCGAAGAAAGAAATCAAAAACCTCCAAGGTAACTCTCTACTAGTGTTTGAGTCACTATATTCAAATTTCCTACCCTTTCCAAAGAGCCAACATTACAACCTAAAGACAAGTCCTTTGTGATCCTAGTAATAAGTTGATTGTAAGTTGATTTTTGAAACCTTTGCCAAGCTTATGGTTACGCGTAAATATGGATTGAAAATGAGCGTTTATACTAGCCTATGAAGTTCCTCACGCATTTGAGTGAGAGAGTAAATTTATCTTGTGAGCTTGATAACTTAGTACTCCGAATGGTATTATGATTGAGTGATGTTTTGTATGAATGATATGTATGATACAAGCTATACTTGTTTGAATTAATGAGATTGCATGTGTAATATGTGTTGTCCTTGGACTTGGTGAATTATACACGACTCCTATGGTTTGAATTGGTTTCCTCGGGACGAGCAACATGTAAGTTTGGGGGTTTGATGAGTGTGTAAATTCACAAGTTTAGCATCATGTTTTGTGCTAGTTTTGGAGAGTTTCAAAGGTGAAATAGGTGGAAAACATATATATATTGTGAATAAGCATGAATCAGGTGTTAGTGGAGCTATTTGAGTGGTTTTGATAGTGAAATTGAAGTGAAAGTGCCAAGAATTGAAGAGACGGAGTCGAAGCCATGCGAACCGCCCAAGAAACAAGTGGGTTCGACCTGGATGGAGGAGAGTTTGACCTCTCCAGTAGGTCAAACCAGCAATGTGGAGCCTACAGAAGAGGATTCGACCATGACTCAAGGGGTTCGACCTGTCCATCAGGTCGAACCGAGGTCAAACCAGTTCGCGAGAAATTTGATTCGACCACGACATTGTGGTTCGACCAAAGGAGGAGTGGTTCAACCTGTACAAGAGGTCGAACCAAGTGCAGAAATTGTCCAGTAGCATGGTTCGACCTGTGGTTCGACCTGCGGCCTGTGGTTCGATTTGTTTGCTGAAGTCGAACCGTCACGTGGAAACTTACCTTATCCGGATTTTCGAGGCCGAAATGCGTGAGATCACTTGAAAAGCCCATTCCAAGCCCTAAAGACGTGATTACAAGTAAAAAAGGAGGCCCATGTAGTCCAAAGAAAGGGGGTTGATCAAGAAACATAGAAGGAGACATAGAGTTGGAGAGGAGACGATCTTCCACCATCCGGAGGGCTGTGACAGAGGTCCCGCTGGAGGTTCAAGTAAGATTGGCCTATCTAACCATGATTGTTCTTAGACCAATCATGGGCTAGAGCCGCTTCGGCAGTTCTAGGGTTATGATGGTTTCATGAGTTGATTCATCTTTCGTGTGTATACTCCGTACAACACTACTTGTGGTTTATTTTATATAAGATTATGCTATTTTAATCCATAATCATAGTCATTTTGTGCATCAATAATCGTTGTGTAGAGTCTGAATACATAACATGGTTATTGGTTAAGTGCGTTCACTAAGGAGCAGGGTTTAATATTATAATTCTAAGTGAAGGGATTCCGAAGTATTATTAGAACCACCTTATATGAATACTTGTTAATTGAATCATATTCGGGTTAATAAGTAGGATAAAGAGTATAACTTTATAGTACCTATAAAGGGAGATCAAATCGGGTTAGAGTACTAAGTGCACGGAAAATAATTTATTATGATAGTACCTAGAAAGGGGGGTAAAGTATACATCTTGCTCCGAGGATATTCACACGTGATACACGCATGTTTACTTATGTCTATAGAGTAGATATGCATGGCTTAGTGATGCGTCCATATTCCACAAGGCAGAGTCGGACATTGACACACGAAAGTACGAATTAATGAGTGAAACTGGATGACCTGACGAACTACCTATCATCTTACTTGATCACAACCTACTATCTTTTCTCTTGTTATTTAGATTAATAGTTCATACTCAATTTCAATACCATATTTTCCACGATATTCTTAGTTTACTAGATAATAATTAAATTGATATTTATCCGTCCCTTGGGTTCGATAATAACTTGGTCACCTACGAAACTACAATTGATATCTTTCAAACTTGGAGATTATTAAATTGTGTGTTGCGACATACGGTGCAAGTCAATCATGATCATGATTATGACGATAATGATGATCTTGATCATGATCACGATCATGATGATGATCAAGATCTTGATGATGATGATGACCATAATGATGATGATCATGATCACATGATGATGATAATCATGATGATGATGATCATGATGATTATGATCATGATCATATGCTGATGATAATCATGATGATTATGATGATGATGAGGATCATGATAATGATGATGATGAAATGATGATGAAGATCATAATGATAATGATAATGATGATGATCATGACAATGATGATGATGATGATCATTATCATGATGATCACGATGATGATGATGTTGATGATGATGATCATCATCATGATCATGATCATGATGATCACGATGATTACGATGATGACAATTATGATGATTATGATCATGATTATGATGAGCATGATGATGATGATGATGAAAATGATAATCACGATGATGATAATGATGATGATGATGATGATCATGTTGATGATCATGACGATAATAACGATGATTATGATGATGATCATGTTCATAATGATGATGATTATGATGATGATCATGATCATGATGATGATGATGATGATGAAGATCATGATGATAATGATAATGATAATTGTGATGATAATGATGATGATGATGACATTGATGATGGTGATGATCATGATTATTATAATGATCATTATGATCATAATGATGATGATCATCATGAAGATGATCATGATGACGATGACGATGATCATGTTGATAATCATGTTCATGATGATCATTATGATGATGATGATGATGATGATTATGATGAAGACGATGATCATGATCATGATGATCACGATGATGATGATTATATGACCATGACGATGATGATCTTGATGATGACAATGATGATAATAATGATGATAATGATGATAATAATGATGACCAGGATCATGATGATGATCATGATGACGATGATGATGATGATGATGATGATGATGATGACCATAACAATGATGATCATGATCATATGATGATGATAATCATGATGATGATGATCACGATGATGATGATGATCATGATCTTGATGATGATGATGAGATGATCATGATCGTGATGATGATGATGATCATCATCATCATCATGATGATCATGATGACGATGCTCATGATGATGATGATCATGATGATGACGATGATGATGATGATCATTATGATGATCATGATGATCATTATGATGATGATGACTATGATGATAATGATGATCATGATGACGATAACCATGATGTTGATCATGATGATCATGATGATGATCATGATCATCATCATCATCATCATCATCATCATGATGATCTTGATGATCATGAAGATGATGATGACGATGATGATCATGATGTTAATCATGATGATGATCACGATCATGATGATCATGATGATGATCATGATGATGATGATCATGATATTGATGATGACGATGATGATGATGAAGATAATAATGATGACGATGATCATGATCATGATCATAATGATTATGATGATGATGATCATGATGATGATGATAATGATTATGATGATGATGATCATGATGATGATGACCATGATGGTGATGATCATGATCATGATGATGAAAACCATGATGAAGATGATCATGATGATGATAATGATGATTCTTATGATGATCGTGATGATGATCAGACGATGATGATGATGATGTGACAATGATGATGATCATGATCATGATCATAATGATTATGATGATGATCATGATCATGATGATGATGATGATGATCATGATCATGATCATGATCATGATGATCACGATGATGATCATGATGATGATGATGATCATCATGATCATGATGATGATGATGATCATCATGATCATGATTATGATGATCATGATGATGATCATAATCATGATGATCATGATGATAATGATGATGACCATGATGAGGATGATCATGATCATATGATGATGATAATCATGATGATGATGATCATGATGATTATGATCATGATGATGATGATGATGATCTTGACGATCATGATGATCATGATGATCATGAAGATCATGACGATCATGATTAAGATGATGATGATCGTGATGATGATGATGATCATGATCGTGATCATGATGATCACGATCTTGATAATAACGATGATGATGATGATGATCACAATCACGATGATCATGATGATCATGATTATGATTATTATGTCCATTATGATGATCATGATCGTGATGGTGATGATCATGATAATGATGACAATGATGATCATGATCATAATGATCATGATAATGATAATGACGATCATGATGATGATGACCGTGATGATGATGATCATTATCATGATGATGATAATCATGACGATGATGATAATGATTATGCTGATGATGATCATGATGATGATGATGATGTGATGATGATGATGATGATGATCATGTTGATGATGATGATCATGATCATAATGATAATGATGATGATCATGATCATGATCATGATGATCTTGATGATGATAGTGATGATCATGATGATGATGATCACAATGATGATCATTATGATGATGATGATAATCATGATCATGATCATTATTATGATGTGATCACGTTGATGATCATTATGATGATGATGACGATCATGATCATGATCATAATTATGATGATAATGTTGATCTTGATCATGATCATATGATGATGGTAATCATGATCATCATCATGACGATGTTGATGATCATGATAATGACGATCATGATCATTATGATAATGATCATGATAATGATGATGATGATGATCATGATCATGCCGATCACGATCATGATGATCACGATGATGATGATCACGATCACAATGAACATGATCGTGATGATGGTGATGAGGATCATGATGAAGATGATGACGATGACCATGATGATGATGACGATCATGATGATGATGATTTGGATCACAATGATGATGATGATGATCGTGAAGATGATGATCATGATCACGATGATGATGATCATGATCGTGATAATGATGATCGTGATCCTGATCATGATGAAGATAATAATTCTGATCATGATGATGATCGTGATTATGATGATCATGATGGTCATGATGAAGATGATGATCATGATCATGAAGGTCATGATGAAGATGCTGATCATGATCATGATCATGAAGATCATGATGACGATGATCATGATGATGATCATGATCATGATGATTATGATGTAGATGATGATCATGATCATGATGATGATGATCATGATAATGATCACAATCATGATCATGATAATGATCACGATGATGATGATGATGATGATCACGATCATGATGATAATAATGATCATGATGATGATGATTATGTCCATTAAGATGATCATGATCGTGATGGTGATGATCATGATGATGATGACGATGATGATCATGATGATGATGATGACAATCATGATGATGATGACCGTGATGATGATGATTATTATCATGATGATGATAATCATGACGATGATAAAAATGATGATGCTGATGATGATCATGATGACGATCATGACGATGATGATGTGATGATGATGATGATCATGTTGTTGATGATGATCATGATCATAATGATAATGATTATGATCATGATCATGATGATGATGGTGATGATGTTGATGATGATGATCACAATGATGATCATTATCATGATGATGATCTTGATCATGATCATGATTATGATGTGATCACGTTGATGATCATTATGATGATGATCATGATCATGATTATGATGATAATGTTGATCTTGATCATGATCATGATCATGATCATGATGATGATGACCATGATCATATGATGATGATAATCATGATCATGGTGATCATGATGATAGAGATCATCATCATGATCATGATCATGATGATCATGATGATGATCATAACGAACATGATCATGATAATAATGATCATGATAATGATGATGATGATTATCATGACGATCATGATGATCATGATGATGATGATGATCATGATGAAGATCATAACGATCATGATCATGATGATAATGATCATGATAATGATGATGATGATGATCATGATCATGATGATCATGATCATGATCATGATGATATTGATCTGGATCACGATGATGATGATGATCATGAAGATGATGATCATGATCACGATGATGATGATCATGATCCTGATCATGATGATCATGACCATGATCATGATGAAGATAATGATCATGATCATGTTGATGATCGTGATTATGATGATGATGATGATGATCATGATCATGATGGTCATGATGAATATGATGATCATGATCATGAAGGTCATGATGAAGATGCTGATCATGACCATGATCATGAAGATTATGATGACGATGATCATGATGATGATCATGACGATGATCACGATCATGATGGTTATGTTGTAGATGATGATCATGATCATGATCATGATGATCATGATAATGATAATGATCATGATCATGATAATGATCATGATGATTATTATGATGATCATTATGATGATCATGATGATGACCATGATGATGATCATGATCATAATGGTGATAAACATGATGATGATGATGATGATCATGATCATGATGATGATGAGCATGATCATGATCATGATCATAATGATCATGATGATGATCATGATCATGATGATGGTGATGATCTTGATGTTGATGATCACGATGATGATCATTATGATGATGATGATGATGATCATGATCATATGATGATTACAATCCAGGTGATGATGATCATGATTACCATGATCATCATCATCATGATGATGATCATGACGATCATGATGATCATGATCATGATTATGAACATGATGAAGATCATGAAAAATCGTGATCATGATGATGATGAATATGATGATCACGATCATGATGATCACGATGATAATGATAATGATGATGATGACGATCACAATGATCAGATGATGGTCATGATCGTGATGATGGTGATGAGGATCATGATAATGATGATCATGACCATGTTGATGATGATCATGATGACCATGATGATGATGATCATGATCATATGATGATGATAATCATGATGATGATCATGACGATGATGATAATGTTGATCATGATGACGATCATGATCATGATGATGATGATGATGATCATGATGATATTGCTCATGATGATCATGATGATGATAATGATCAATATGATAATAATGATCATCATGATCATGATGAAGATTATGATGATGATCATGATCATGATGGACATTATCATATTGATCATCATCATCATCATCATCATGATCATCATCATCATGATCGTCATCATGATCAACATCATCATCGTCATGATCATCATCATCATGATTATCATCATCATATGATCATGATCATCATCATCATGGTCATCATGATCATCATCATCATGGTCATGATCATCATCATCATGATCTTCATCACCATCATCACGATCATGACCATCATCTGATCATTGTAATCGTCATCATCATTATTATCATCATCATCGTGATCATCATGATCATCATCATCATCATGATCACGATTGTCATGATCTTCATCACGTTCATAATCATGATCATGATCATCATGAACGTCATGATCATCATCATGATGATGGTGATCATGATAATCATGATCATCATCATCGTGATCATCATCATCATATGATCATGATCATCATCATCATCATAATGATCATCATCGTGATCATCATCATCATGATCATCACCATCATCATCATCATCATGATCATCATCATGATCATTATGATCATGATCATGCTCATCATCATCATGATCATCATCATCATCATCATGTTTATCACCATCATGATCATGATCATCATCATGGTCATCATCATGATCATCATAATCATCATCATGATCATTATCATGATCATGATCATGATCATTATCATCATTATCATGATCATGATCGTCATCTACATCATAACCATCATGATCGTGATCATCGTCATGATCATCATCATGATCATCGTCATGATCATCGTCATCATAATCTTGATGATCATGGTCATGATCAGCATCTTCATCATGACCATCATGATCATGATCATCATCTTCATCATGACCATCATGATCATCATCATCATCATGATCACCATAATCACGATCATCAACATGATCATGATCATTATCTTCATCATGATCATGATCATGATCATCAGGATCAGGATCATGATCATCATTATCACGATCATGATCATCATCATCGTGATCATGATCATCATCTTCATAATCATCTTCATGATCATCATCATCATCGTGATCAAGATCATCATCATCATGATCGTCATCATCATCATGCTCATCATCTTCATCTTCATCATGATCCTCATCACCATCATCACGATCATGTTCATTGTGATCGTGATCATCATCATCGTGATCATCGTGATCGTGATCATCATGATCATGATCATGATCATCATCATTATCATGATCATTATCATCATGATCATGAACGTTATGATCTTCATCATGATCATCATCATCATCATGATCATCATGATCGTCATGATTATCATCATCAACATTATCATGATCATTATTATCATGATCATTATCGTTATGATCTTCATCATGATCATCATGATCATCATCATCATCATGATGATGATCATTATCATCATGATCACTGATTAGCCATAGTTTAGTGGTATGACCAACTAAAAGTTATCAAACCTCAGGGAGGACGGCATTAGAGCTTAAGCGATTTCACGTTCTTTGAATTTTATAGAGACGAATATCAATGGAGGAGTGATCAAACAAGAAATTAAATAAATCAATGCAAATAAGATTAAATGATTAAATGAATGGTTTTCCAAATTAAGCAAGGGTGAGATTAACAACAATCAAGGAGTGGTAATTCATATATTCATGCATTCAAACTCATGTAGTTTAAGTCTTGACTAAGGGCTAACACTAATGTCACCTAAGCTTCCTCTCGGAATGGGTAGGATATAATCTTAAAAAGGTTCCATGGTTAGTTCTCAATGAAGTCATTCCAACTAGGTACTAGATTCAATTAAGAGTCCCTTCACATAATCTATTGACTTTTCAATCTAATAAATGAGATGTTCTATCAAAGGGTTCTAAACTATCAAGGACTTCTCAATCTCTTAATAATCTATAATGCACATGAAGTGTTTGATGAAATGATTCACTTAACTATCCTTAATATGCAATTGATTTCTCAATCTAATTACATGTTTAAAATGATTAAACACACAAAACATCATCAACCTCAAGATATCAATCATCAATGATAGAAAATCAATTACCAAATCCATACATGAATTTAAGTACATGAACATTACAAATTATTCAACTCCTATCATGTTGCTAATCTCACAAAGGAGATTAGCCTACAATCATCACAAGATCCATAACATAGACATTAGAAATCTTACAAATCATTGTAAACTAAAAGGTTTAACACTAAATCAAGATAAAAACTCCCTTGGATTGGATCCAATTGAATCTCCTTCCTTCCTTGAGTGAAATCCTCTTCTTCTTTGCTTCCTCACTTGATTTGGATGGAGAATTATGGAGAGATGATGATGGAATGATTAGATAGATGAATTGGATGAAGAATATGGTGTGAAATGAAGGAATTGGTATGTGAGGTGTGTGTGCAGCTGAATTTCGTCCTATCTCCCTACAAAATGTTGAATGAATTGATATATATACCCCTTGGAGACCTTCTAGAAGATGTGTGAAAAATTCTATTTTTTTACACCGACACGACCCATGTGCTGGCGCACGAGTCGAGTCGTGTCAGGGTTTCTTGGTCAATTTCTGCTCGAGATGGCGCACGAGTCGTGTGCTGGCGCACGGCCAATGGGTGGCCATGCTGGCTGAATTGATGTCCCCACACGGCTGTCGCTTACAGGCACGTGTTGAGAACACGGCCCGTGTCTCTGCACTCGACACGACTCGTGTGACACTACACGACCAAGTCGTGGCTGTGTTGGTTAAATTGATGTCTCCACACGGCCACCTGTTACAGGGCCGAGTTGGCGGCACGAGTCGTGCTCTTGCTTCCCTGTTTCTTCTTCTTCGTTTCATCTTCCGTCTCCGTTCTTGTTCCTTTTTCACCTGTTTTACATATAAATAAGTTCATTCACACTCAATTCTATAAAAACACAAAACACAACCAAATAATACACAAATACGGATAAAAATATATGAAAACTCACATCAAAAGACACTAAAATCTAGGTAAAAATATCACTCATCACACCCCCAAACTTAAAGTGTTGTGTGTCCCCGAACAACGAAAATGATAAAACAAGGGGAGAGAGATTTTCACCTAGGAAAAAAAACTAAACGAATATAAGTAATAACACATCAATAGCAATAAGAATTATAATTTATGCTAAGTCATCCCACCACATTAAACTCATAACATGAAAAATTAACAAGTTCAATCTAAAGAGAATAATAGTGTAATATAGTCCCTTTTTGGTCCAAGCCTCACATAGGTTATAAATGTCACTCAACTCTCTTTAAAGTGGTAAAATAACACTCATCAATCGATTGGCTCGACTCGCTATAAGCTTGCTCATGGACTACATTCACAAACCACCAAAGTTTCAATTAGTGATCAAAAAGGTCTTTAATTAAGGATGTAATGATAGGCTCTTTGGTAGGGTATGAAGAATATGGGTGATAGGGACTAATCATGTGTAAGCAATCGAAGAGGTAGCTACTTTCTTCCATACTTTCACTTATCTTTCTTCCCTTCTCAACTTTGGTAATCACAAGCACTAATTATCAATTTTCCTTCAATTGAGCTTCTTTTAATGCATGCTTCCTTCTTTGACTTTTCATTTTCTTGAGCATCTTGTTGTTGTTTTGCTCATTTCTCGTGTTTTGAGGTTGCATGTTCACTCTTGTTTTTTCTCTTTTCATCCTTTTTCTTGCTTGTTTACCATTTCTTTTATGTTTTGCACAATATCTCATCAAACCTTTCTAGTTACCATCTCCTCAATCACCCACACAAAGGATATATATGTAAGGCTTAAGTGGGTAATCATGGCTTGTAATGTGCTAAATTCACAATAAAAAGGCTTATAGGCTCAAAATGGTTAACTAGGGATGATGTTTATGGTAGGGAAATATATGGCAATGACTAATAATGACAAGGATGGCCTTAGATCATATCATTAATCTCCACAAATCGGGCTCGTTCCTATAGTCCTTGAGCAAGTTCTAGCTTGTCAAACTCAATCGATCCACTCATGAAGAAAAATACCATGTATGCACGGTTGAGGTTCAAATGCTCACAAGTTTATGCATTGGACCTTAAGGAACTTATTACACCACATTCATCTCAAAATTGCACAAGTTAAATAAACATGTCATAATTCAAAAGTGTAGATATTCTTAATCATAACTTGCCATCACTCACTACCACAACATGTCGTCACTCACATTCAAAAATGACTCACAACTTCCCAAAAACGAACCACCAAAACAATCCCTAGACAAGAATAAAATACACACAAAACATATACGAAAAATAAAGACTCCCAAACAAGAAACAACATAAAAAAAACCAAAACACCACAATAGGAAATGAAAAACACAATCCATCCATCCATAATCAAGATAAAACACATCTCAACTCATCCTTAATTGAAAAGAAATCCTAAATTAGAAATTAAAACATCCCAAAAACAACAAATGAAAAATCAAATCCAAAATACTCCAAATTAACTAAACATGAGCTAAAGAAGTGTCGAGCACTTAAAAGTACTCCCTTCAATTTTCCGGTGGAGGAGGTGGTGTTCTTTGATACGCTACCCAAGGAGTGTAGGCACGAGGAGACCCCGGGAACTGGAAGTTGAACATCATTGTGAGCATCTCCTCCATGTTGTTCGAATGGACACGCACTTGCTCATCATTATAATCTTTCCTCCGCTGTCCCTCATGTATCTCCCTCATCATCACACTCTGCCTCTGTTGTTCCTCTTGAAACTCTCTCATCTGATCCCCGTGTGATTGCTGAGTCTGCCTAATCTCCCTGACTTCATCTTCTAACAGATTCCACCTTGCAATCCCCACTCCAGGTCCCATAAATTGTTGTTGTTGCTGAAACTCCTCGTTTTGGTCTTCCTCTTCTTCTTGCTCAAATAATGGAGGCTCAGGTGCTTGTTCTTCAAATTCCACACGATGTGGTTGCTCCTCTTCATCTCGTATCTCCATGTTCTCAGGCTCAGCTCTCAGATCTCGAAGCTCTGGATTCTCTTCTACTCTCATCTGCTGGAGCACTGCTTCTACTCTCATCTACTGGAGCACTGCTTCTACTCCTTGCCTATTCTCTCTGTAGAAAGCTCTCACCACTGCAGAGTGGTTCTGACTTGCCATTGCTAGGTTTTTCTTCCTCCTTTGTCTGCGCAATGTGGTAAGCTCAGGAGCAGGGAGAGAAAATGGAGCTCCTTTATCTTGCCTCAAGCAATGCATATTTCCTATGAATGATAGGAACTCCATCCTTATGAGCTGCGTGAGTGTGAGTCCCTCACTCACCATCCTATGTGGCATACCTCCAAGGTCGATGCCCAACCCTTGAGCAATCATGGTCACCATCCCTCCAATCATAATCCCTCGAGTGTTTTCTCTTTTCGCCACTCTTTCAGCATGCTGAACGAAGTGAGCTGCAATGTTCACTCTAAACTCTTGAAATATACTGTACATGATGTACAGTTGTTTTTCTCCCACAGCTCCGCTTTCAAATCTCCCCAGAATTGTATTCGAGATGATCTTCTCCAGATATCTCATGACCGGGTTTCTTATAGTTGTCCCCTTTGAAGAGCTTGGAATGTAATCCTCAGGCTCCGTTCCATCGTCAACCAACTTTCTCCACCAGCTTTGTTGATTAAAACCCCCTCCTGGTAGAAAACTTTGGTGACCTCTCATAATTGGACATCCAAAGAACCTATTGAGATCATTCAATGGAACCTTCTCCCATATTTGATTGTTCAATTGGAATGTGATCGAGATAGGAAACTTGTTCCTATCCTTATGAACCTCTAGGGTGCTCATAAATTCAGCGGTCAAATGTTGGTACGTGGGAGGTCTCTTGTTGAAGAATTCTTCCATTTCCACCCTACGGAACATGACTCTCAGATCATCCTCTATCCCCAGACTCTCCATAGTTGCTTGATCCTGAAATCGAGTTGCCCTAATCTTGGGGATTATATATTCCCACCTCAATGCATACTTCTCCCATTCTGTAAACTCCACTCCAAATTCCACAGGGTGTATTCCCTTCATAATCAACTTGGCATCAAGGTCGGATAGTTCCATTTCTGTCTCAACAATGATGAAATCTTCATTACGTTTCCTCACTCTTCTTTCAGCCATCTGCAACATATAACATATTTCTAATTATCTTTCAACTTCACTCAAGGAAAAATGTCCCGTATTGATTAGAATCCTCACTAGCTATTCAACTAAATATTGATTCTAGCACATATTCAAGCATTACAACAATATTTCTCAAGGATTTTAACATTTTAATCCAAGCAACTTTAGCAACAATTTATTCACATTTGGTCCAACCAATTTCAACATTTCCACTTTTCCTTCTTTCATGAATTCATTACTTTTTATATTAGGACAACTTATATCAACAATGCTTCATGCAAAAACTTTTAATTCTCATCAAAGCTTCCTTAGGCATTTCATCAAACACTTTGTATTCATATTAATCAACAAGAATTTTCAATTCAATCATGCTCAAATCCTCAATGCTTAAGCTAGCTTTTCACAATATAATTATCACAAAAGCATTATCAATCAATATACACAATCATGATGATGATGACCATGATGATGATAATCATGATCATGATAATGATGATCATGATGATAATGATGATGCTGATGATGATAATGATGATGCTGATGATGATCATGACGATGATGATGATGATGTGATGATGATGATGACGATGATCATATTGACAATGATGATGATCACGATCATGTGATCATGATTATCATCATCATGGTATCATCATCATGATCGTCATCATCATCATCATGATCATTATTATCGTAATCATTATCATCATCACGATCATGATCATCACGATCATGATCACCATCATGATCGTGATCATAATCATCATCATCTTGATCATTATCATCATCATCATCATCATCATGATCATCATCATCTTCTTCTTCTTCATCATGATGATCAATAACATCATGATCATGATCACGATCATCATCATGATCATGATCACTATCATCATCACGATCATTATCATGATCATCATGATCATCATATCATGGTCATCGTCATCATGATCATCATCATATCATGACCACATCATTATCATGGTCATCATCATTATCATCATGATCATCATCACCATCATCATGACCATCATCATCATGAACATCATGATCATGATGATGATGATCATCATCATCAATATCATGATCGTCATCTTCATTATAATTGTGATTATAATCATTATGATGATGATGATTATCATCATCATCACGATCATTATCATCATCGTGATCATCATCATGATCATCATCGTGATCATCATCACAATCATGATCATCATCACCATGATCGTCATCATCATCATCGTCATGATCATTATGAACATGATCATCATCATGAACATAATAATCATCGTGATCATCATAATGATCAATATCATTATAATCATCATCATCCTCATCATCATTATCATCATCATGATCATCATCATCTTCTTCATCATGATGATCATCATCATCATGATCATGATGATCACGATCATCATCATGATCATTATAATCATCATGATCATCATGATCATGATCATGATCATCATCATCATCATGATCATCATCATATCATGACTATGATCATCATCAACATCATCATCATGGTCATCATCATCATCGTCATGATCATCATCATCATCACGATCATCATCATCATCGTGATCGTCATCATCATCATCATCATCATCATCATCATCATCATCATCATCATGATCATCATCATGATCATAATAATCATCATCGTGATCGTCATCATCATGATCATCACCATCATCATCATGATCATGATCATCATCATTATCATTATGATCATGATCATCATCATCAACATGATCATCATCATCGTCATCATCATCATCACATCATCATCATCATCATCATGATCATCATCAGCATCATCATTATCATCATCATCATGATTATCATCATCATGATAATGATCATCATCATCGCGGTCATCATCATCATGATCGTCATCATCATCATCATGATCATTATGATCATGATCATCATGATCATCATCATCATCATGATCATCACCATCACGATCATGATCATCATAATGGACATAATCATCATCATCATGATCATCATGATCGTGATTATCATCATGATCAACATCATCATCATCATCATTATCATCATCATTATTATCTTCTTCATCATGATGATCATCATCATGATCATGATCATGATCGTCATCATGATGATCTCGATCATCATCAAGATCGTCATCATGATCATCATCGTAACGATCATCATTATCATTATCATCATCATGATCATCATCATATTAAACCGATTACACGTTCCTAAATAGCAAAGCAACAGATTCGACCTTTAGATCATTGGGATGCCACAACTAACCAATATTGGAGCAAGATTCCTAATCTAAAAAAGTTATTTTTAGATTAGCTCTATTTCTTTAATGCTTTTTGCAAGAGCTTTTTTGGGCCGACTTGTGGCTCTTTTTCTCTTTGCCATTCCCACAACATCTTTATCTTCTGTCCCCTTTTCTTTATTGTCATTTACCTTTTATAATATTACATAGTTCGATCATCATCATGATCATCATCATCATCATCATGATCATCATCGTGATCATCATGATCATCATCATGATCGTGATCATAATTATCATCATCATCATAATAATCATGATCGTGATCATCGTGAACATGATCATCATCATCATCACCATGATCGTCATCATGATGATCATCATGATCATCATCATCATGATCGTCATGATCATCATCATGATAATCATCATCATCATGATTATTATCATCATATAACCACGATCATCATCGTCATTGTCATCATCATCATCATGATCATCATCATGATCAACATCATAATCTTCATCAAGATCATGATCATCATCACGATCAACATCATCATCGTCATGATCATCATCATCATAATCATCATCACGATCTTCATCATGATTATCATCATCATCATCATCATCTTCATGATCATCATCATGATTATCATCATGATCATCATCAACATCATCATCATCGTGGTCATCATCATCATCGTCATGATCATCATCATCATCACGATCATCATCATCATCATCATGATCATTTTCAAGATCATCATGATCATGATCATCATCATCATCGTGATCATCATGATCATCATGATCATCATCATCATCATGACCATCATGATCATGATCAGCATCATGATCATCATCATGATCATCATGATCATAATCATCATCTTCATCATGACCATCATGATCATGATCATGATGATGATCATGATCATCATGATCACGATCATCATCATTGTCTTCATCACGATCATCATGATCATGATCATCATGATCATCATCATGATCATCTTCATGATCATCATCATTATCGTGATCATGATCATCGTTATCATTATCATGATCATGATCATGTTCATCATCATCATCATGGTCATTGTGATCGTGATCATCATCATAATCATCATCATGATCATTGTGATCATTGTGATCATGATCACCATCATAATCATCATCATCGTGATCATCATGATCATGATGATCATCATCATCATGATCATCATGATAATCATCATCAACATGAACATCATGATTGTCATGATCATTATCATGATCATCATCATGATGATGATGATCACAATCATCATGATCATCATCATCATGATTATCATCATCATATGATCATGATCATCATCATCATCAGAATCATGATCATCATCATGATCATGATCATCATTATCATCATAATGATCATCATCATCATGATCATCACCATCATCATCATGATCATCATCATCATCATCATCATCATCATTATCATTATGATCATGATCATGATCATCATCATCATCGCATCATCTTCATCATCATCATGATTGTCATCATGATCATGATCATGATGATCATCATCATCATAATCACGATGATGATGATCATTATCCTGATCTTGATGATCATGATCATGATCATGATGATCATCATCATCATAATCACGATCGTCATCATGATCATGATCATTATCTTCATCATGATCATGATCATGATCATCAAGATCAGGATCATGATCATCATCATGGTTATCATCATCAAGATCATCATCATCATGATCGTCATCATCATCATCGTCATGATCATTATGATCATGATCATCATCATCACGATCATGATCATCATCATGAACATAATCATCATCGTGATCATCATAATGATCAACATCATTATAATCATCATCATCCTTATCATCATTATCATCATCAAGATCATCATCATCTTCTTCATCATGATGATCATCATCATCATGATCATGATGATCACGATCATCATCATGATCATTATAACCATCATCATGATCATGATCATGATCATCATCATCATGGTCATCATCATCATGATCATCATCATATCATGACCATGGTCATCATCAGCATCATCATCATGGTCATCATCATCATCTTCATGATCATCATCATCATCATCATCATGAACATTTTCATGATCATCATCATGATCATGATCATCATCATCATGATGATCATCATGACCATCATGATCATGATCAGCATCACGATCATCATCATGATCATCATGATCATAATCATCATATTTATCATGATCATCATCTTCATCATGACCGTCATGATCATGATCATGATCATGATCATCATGATCACGATCATCATCATTGTCTTCTTCATGATCATCATGATCATCATCATCATCATCATCATGATCATCTTCATGATCATCATCATTATCGTGATCATGATTATCGTCGTCATTATCATTATCATGATCATGATCATGATCATGATCATGATCATGTTCATCATCATCAACATCATGGTCATCATCATCACTATCATGATCATCATCATCATCATGATCGTCGTCATCATCATGATCATCATCATCATCATCACCATCATCACGATCATGACTATCATCATGATCATTGTGATCGTGATCATCATCATCATCATCGTGATCATCATGATCATGATGATCACCATCATCATGATCATCATGATCGTCATGATCATCATGATCGTCATGATCATCATCATGATGATGTCATGATCATTATGATCGTCATGATCATGATCATCATGATCATCATGATCGTCATGATCATCATGATCGTCATGATCATCATCATGATGATGATGACCACAATCATCATGATCATCATCATCATGATTATCATCATCATTTGATCATGATCATCATCATCATCAGAATCATGATCATCATAATGATCATGATCATCATTATCATCATAATGATCATCATCATCATGATCATTACCATCATCATCATGATCATGATCATGATCAGGATCATCATCATTATCATTATGATCATGATCATGATCATCATCATCATCGCATCATCTTCATCATCATCATGATTATCATCAAGATCATGATCATGATGATGACCATCATCATCATCATAATCACGATCGTCATCATGATCATGATCATTATCTGCATTATGATCATGATCTTGATCATCATGATCAGGATCATGATCATCATCATCATGGTCATCGTCATCATGATCATCATCATCATGATCGTCATCATCATCATCGTCATGAATATTATGATCATGATCATCATCATCACGATTATGATCATCATCATGAACATAATCATCATCGTGAACATCATAATGATCATCATCATTATAATCATCATCATCCTCATCATCATTATCATCATCATGAACATCATCATCTTCTTCATCATGATGATCATCATGATCATGATCATCATCATCATGGTCATCATCATGATCATCATCATATCATGACCATCATCATCATCATGATCATCATGATCATCATCATTATCATCATGATCATCATCACCATCATCATGACCATCATCATCATCATCATGAACATCATGATCATCATCATCAACATCGTGATCGTCATCATCATCATGATCGTGATCATAATAATGATCATCATCATCGTCATTATCATCATCATCGTGATCATGATCATCATCATCATGGTCATCATCGTCATGGTAATCGTCATCATGATCATCATCATCGTGATCATCATCATCATCATCATCATGTTCAAAATCATCATCATCATGATCATCATCATAATCATCATCACGATCATCATCATCATCATCTTCTTTTTCATCATGATGATGATGATGATGATGATCATCATCATCAACATCGTGATTATCATCATGATCATCATGGTCATCATCATCATCATCATCATCATGGTCATCATCATCATCATCATGATAATAATCATTATCATTATCATGATCATCATCATCGATCATCATCATGATAATCTTCATGATCATCATCATGATCATCATCATCATGATCATCATGATCATGATCATGATCATGATCATCATCAATGATCGTCATTATCATTATCATGATCATCATCATCATCATCATCTTGATCATCATCATGATAGTGATCATCATTATCATTGTCATCATCATGACCATCATCTTATTATCATGGTCATCATCATCATGATCATAACAATCATCACAATCATCATCATCATCATCATCATCACGATCATCATCAGCAATCATCATGATCATCATCATCATCATCATCATCATGATCATCATCATCACGATCATCATGATCATCATCGTGATCATCATGATCAACATCATGATCGTGATCATAATCATCATCATCATCATCATCAT